>PVIJ01015702.1:0-35417 GCA_004024925.1 Scalopus aquaticus
ACCCAGCAATACCACTACTGGGAATATACCCAAAAGACACAAAAACACTAATCCGAAAGGATACATGCACCCGCATGTTTATTGCAGCACTGTTTACAATAGCTAAAGTATGGAAACAACCCAAATGCCCAAAAATAGATGACTGGATCAAGAAGATGTGGTACATATACACAATGGAATACTATTCAGCATACAAAAATGACAAACACATGCAATTCGCAGCAACATGGATGGACCTAGAGGGGATCATGATCAGTGAAATAAGCCAGAAAGAAAGAGAAAAATATCGAATGGTTTCACTTATAACAGGAATATAGGGGAGCCAAATAAGAAAACAACAGTCAGCAGGGAGGGAGGGGAGGGGGAGGGCTCAAAGCGGGGCGGGGGGAGGAGAGGAGCACGGAGGACTATGGTGATGGCTCCACGGGTGAACAGGTGGTGGTAACTTATGGGTAATACATAATAATGTAAAAGATACGAATAACAAAAATAAATATTATATTAAAAAAAAAAAAAGAAATAATCTTTCATTTGTCTCATGTCTGTAAAATACTAGAAAAGCATCCTAAATCTAGAAAGTATACAAATTAACATTTGGAAAACATTTAAATATTAGAAATAGTGCTAAGTGTCATCATGAAGTTTCAGGAGTTATAATTTTTTAATATTTAAATCAAGTGGGCCTCCCTGGTGGCGCAGCGGTTAGGCGCTGCGCTGTGGAGCTGTCGGCAGCAGCGATGCGAGTTCGACGCCCGGCCGGGGAGAATCCCACATGGTGCGGCAGACCTCTCCTGCCTCGCCTGCTGCTCCCCTCAGTAGTGTATTTCTGATCTGCCTGTTCTGCTCCCCACTCTGTCTCTGGTGAACCCTCTCGCCACCCCACACCTCTGGCCTGTACCCCAGCTGTATGTATAAATAAATAAATTAAAAAAAAATATTTAAATCAAGTGACAGATAACACTGGTCAACAAATTTTTACAAAAGTCATGTTACTGAAATAAAATTAGTTATTTCCTATCAATTTGTATGTGCTCAACACGAACATTACAGTCAAATTCTAATTTTGGCTCTAATTTTTTTGTAATCTGCAATAAATGGATGTTTACATCATGAAATGCAAGCCAATAGAAATAGGCTTACAGCTAATACCTGTGAAAAATCAAGTCATAGACTACTTCTTAGATTGCTTCGCTTGTCTCTTATACAGCTATTCAGGAGCATCTCTGGGGAATGTCTAGGAGTAGTCAGCCAGCATTGTAGTGGACCATTTTCCCTGGTATCTTTGTTCCATTGATGCGATATCTTGATGAAAACTTTCGCCATGTTCATCACTAACCATACCACAGTTTTCAGGGAAGAAATCCAAATGGGAATGAAGGAAATGGATCTTTAGAGATATATTGCAGCCAAGTTTCTGATACTGCATCAGCATGTCTTCTACTAGTTCCTTGTAGTTTTCTGCCCTAACATTCCCAAGAAAGTTTGTAGACACTAGGCGAAAAGCATTCCATGCTTGTTTCTCATCATCCTGCAGCAATTTGTTAAACCGGTCATCTTTGAAGAGCTCTCAAATCTGAGGACCCACAAAAACTCCCTCTTTAATCTTTGCTTCACTTTCAATATAAATTGTGACATCTTCTTCTAGAAGATTCCATTGTTGGAGTGTTTATCCTAGTAATTCTGCCTTGTTCTTGGAGAAGTCCAAATCACGACCAGGTCATTTAGTTGTTCCTGTGTTAGTCTGTGTGGGGTTGATGATGCACCACAGTGAAAATCTGGATCACTGCATGCTGATGGAACAGGAGAAGAACAGGTCAGCTCACCCTTGTCCTCATCAGATGAATCAAGAGAATATTCTGCTGGAGGTTCTAGAATAGGAAGTCCCTCACCATGTGGAACTGGTCTCAATGCAGATGGAGTGCTTGGGTAGACTATTCTCGACTTCTTTTGCTTCATTATTCCACTGAAAAGAGGAGGAACCAAGCAGAAGTAACAGTCTTCTATGTGGTTGCTTGGCTCTCTCCACACTATGGGGACTGCAAATGGCATTGATGGTCTTTTGCCATTGAATCACTGTGAAAGCTGTGTTGTACATGGAGCATAGCATATATGCGGGGCCCAAGGTTTGTCTTGGTCACCAACCTTGCATCTGAAGTAAAGATGATAAGCCTGCTTCACTTGAGAAATGATACTTTTCTTCTGCTTGGCAAATGTCACTTCCCCACAAATAGAGCAGAAATTGTCCACACTATTAACGCATTTTCAAGGCATTACTGTTTTGTACTGTGCTTAAATAGATAAAACAATAACAGTTCTATGGAATATTAGCTTAAACTGTCTCGCACAAAGTCTGAAATATTTTCTTTTTTTTTTATAGATTTATTTTTTATTTATACATACAAGCTGGGGTACAGGCCAGAGGCGTGGGGCAGCGAGAGGGTTCACCAGAGACAGAGCGGGTAGCAGAACAGGCAGATCAGAAATACACTGCTGAGGGGAGCAGCGGGCAAGGCAGGAGAGGTCTGCCGCGCTATGTGGGATTCTCCCTGGCTGGGCGTCGAACTCGCGTCGCTGCTGCTGACAGCTCCAAAGCACAGCGCTTAACCGCTGCGCCACCGGGGAGGCCCAGTCTGAAATATTTTCAATGCTCAACCTTTCCGACAGGGCTTTATCTAGAGCACTGCTGACGTCAGCTTACTTCAGCAGCCGCCTGGCAGTAGTATTGCATTGCATCAGAAAATGATGCAGTCAACTCTGGATGATGTGAGCATGATGGCATTATGCAATGCGATGCAATATTACATCGTTCTAGGCTGATTTAGGATGTTGTTGCAGTCCTACTGGATAAATTTACATGGTGAAACATATAAAATGAATTATATGAAATAGCTTCAAAATAAGAACTAATAAAAAGTTTTCAGGGCTATATTCATGTTCAGTACACCAAGATACTACATATTAGGGACTTTTACGTCAGTGACAATCTCAATGTTGACCAGTGTAATCAAATAGTATTCAGATTTGTGTGTGTATGTATGTGAATTATTTAAAATATTAGAACAAGTTGCTGTACAGAATTGCTAATATGAGAATTTACTTTTGTATCAATTATTTTAGTAGAGGTTTTATATAATTATTATGTAATACTCATACATTTCTATCATCTTTATTTTGATTTGAGGTTTAGGCATCAGAGAATTAAGTGATTCACTTCATGAAGCAAGATATAAAACCAGGCTTTGAATCAAGTTCATTAAAATTTGAGTCCCAAGTTTTGTTCACAAAACTGTACTACCTCCTCAAAGTCATGTTGTCTGAGACTAAAACCTGCCTCCCAGATGAGCTGTCTATAACTTCTCCAGGGACAGGGTTGCAATACAAAATAAATTACCAACTCTTTAACAAGACTATAGAAGTTGTCCAGCCTCAGAAATGTAATCTAAGGCTTCTGTTTCTATGCAATCAACCATATAGTTAACATAATTCTCTAACCTACAGGTAGAATCAATCTTTTCACAAACCTAAAGAGCTGTGGCAAATCTAAAAAGAGAAGTTTTTTATAGGCCTATATGAATGGGAACAGTTGGTCTCTTTCATCCTGAATATAGTAGAAGGAAGTAGAAAAAGGTTCTCAACTTAGAGGTAATCATCAAAGCAATTAGGCCTAGAGGTGGAGAAAGAAGCAGAATCAGCTATGAGAGAACTGTTGTGTTTACGTAAAGCCCTGAGATACTCTGTGATAGGTGGTGCCATTTTAAAAAATATCCGTATTGGGCCTGAGAAACACGACATTCTACTTGGGAGACTAGACTCAAATTAATCTCCCAGGGTGGTCATTTATATATGATCTATTCTATTACACACTTCTTATTTAGAGATAAGTGCCTTTTAAGAATGAAAATAGAGTGTGACATTGATTTTTTAAAAATAACTAGTAGAAATATCAAAGAGTTGACTTTACTTTTTGGAAAAAAGAATAAGTTAATTCTTGTTTTGAATTCTTTACCAAACTTATACTTTGAAATACCTCTTCCAGCTAAATAAGAGTCAAATAAATGTATCTGGCTTGTTTCCCAGATTTTACAATAGAGTCAGTTTTCTCCAGATCCAAACTGTATTTCTAGAATGATTTATTGAAAACTGAAGAGGACTATCTTTGCTGATATTGTTAAGTTGAAAGTATTTATGTATCAAAAATAATATATACAAGCAACACATTTAGAGAAAGCATTTTGTTAGCAGGAGAGGAGATGACTCCTTCTTTTGTACCTAGGTGTGAGTATAACAAATTATATTTACCCCTTGTCCAGTAGGTCTTAACTATCCTCATTTTATAAAGAAAGCAATCTTAAGATGAAACTTTCTGCAAATAATTGAGCTAGAATTTGAACCCAGGTTCTAGAGCCCATCTCTTTCTAGTATATTATGGAAAGACTCAGATGAAACAGAGGTAGTAGAAGTGCCTCAAGTAGGCTGTGTCAATGGAAAGATCATCAACCCAGCAGTCAGACAACCAAGGTCTTATAAGCAAAGTCTGGTTACCTTTTCTCTCTGCTGTCTGACTTCTTACCTATAAAATAGGAGTGAAACAAAAATTGATGAAGAATGTGCTTTTCTGTTTTATATTTTTCTGTTTATATTTTTGTATTATCTTTCTTAGGTTGAAGGACCATGAAGGTAAGAAGTATTTAATTGTAGTAAAATGTGTATCAAATAAAATTTATCATTTAAATCATCGTGTTTTGATGTACAGTTCAGTGGCATTAAGTATATTCATATTGCTGTATAACCAGCACCATCACTTCTACTACCTCTGTTTCACCAGAACTTACCCATCTTCCTAATTGAGTTGCTGTAGTCACTAAACTATAACTCTCCATTTCTCTCTTTCCCAGCCGCTGGCAACCACTCTATTTTCTGTCTCTATAAATTTGACTATTTTAGATTTCTCATATAATGTGGATTCATACAATATTTATCTACTTGCATTTGACTTATTCCACTTAGCACAATGTCTTCAAGATTCATTTGTTTTGGGATTATCAGAATTTTATTCTTCAAGGCTGAACAATTTTCCATTGTATAAACAAACCACATTTTCATTATCCATTCATCTGTTGATGGGTATTTGGTTTGTCTCCAACTTTTGGCTATTGTGAATAATGCTGCTGTAAACATGGGGGACAAATATCTCTTTTAGACTCAGATTTTAATTCTTTTGAGTAATACCCAGAAATGGATTGGCCAGATCATATGGAAATTTTAAGATTCAATGTTTTAAAACTGCTAATACAGAATACCTGTTGTCTCTGAAATTCTGATTTCAATAAGGGGTTATAGAGGTCCGTAAAGAAAAGTGTCTTTGGTCACCCAGAGTAGGATTGTTTCCTACTCTGATCTCTAAAGAGCAAGAACACAGAAGAGACAGCAATAGGGTCTGTGAGAGATTTCCTCCTCTGGACATTGGCTAGACAGGAACCACAAAGTCATTCCTTCTATCTCCCCTGGAATTCTCCTTTGATGTATTTCACATACATGGAATTCAAAATACTGACACAGAGTGAATAAATAATACTGTCATTTAGCTGTATAAATATCCTAATTGAACAGAAAAAGGTAGGAGGAAGTGAAACTGGTGATTTTTTTGATGAGAGCTTTTCCAAAGTAAGTTAAATGAGGTATTTTTAAAAGTCAACCATAAATTATAACTTTGGAAGAAATGCAATACAAGCTTATTACTTTAAAATACTTTTGCTTTTGGGCCTCCCTGGTGGCGAAGTGGGTTAAGTCCCAGCACTATGAAGCTATCCAAAGCCACTGCAGCACGAATTCGATCCCCAGCCAGGGAGATTCCCACATGGCACAGCAGACCTCTCCTGTCTTACCCACTGCTCCCCTCAGCAGTGTATTTCAGTCAATCTGCCTGTTCTGCTCCCCACTCTGTCTCTGGTGAATCCTCTCGCCACCCCCACACCTTTGGCCTACACCCCAGCTTGTATGCATAGATAAATAAATCTTTAAAAAAATAATAATAAAATACTTTTGCTTTTCCCTGAAAAAATAAAAATGCAATAGTGTGTCACAAATCAGCCTGGATCACTTATCAAACTTTAATTCCATATGATTTATAAAATATATTTTTATCTTATTATTTTTTAGATTATTTATTTTATTTTTTAAGATTTATTTATTTATTTATTTATTTATTTATTTATTTATTTATACATACAAGAGCTGGGGTGTAGGCCAGAGGTGTGGGGTGGTGAGAGGATTCACCAGAGACAGAGTGGGGAGCAGAACAGGCAGATCTACTGAAATACACTGCTGAGGGGAGCAGTGGGTAAGACAGGAGAGGTCTGCTGTGCCATGTGGGAAGCTCCCTGGCCTGGGATCTACAGATAGCTTCATAATGCTGAGACTTAACCCCTTGTGCCACCAGGGAGGCCCCTATTTTTATTGTAGACTAAACTCTACTACCTATCACTTTCAAATCAAAGTTTAGAAATTTTGAACAGAGTAACAATTATTTCATGACTGATGTAGGAAATAAAAGGAAAGCACCAAGGTAAAAAATTTATATTCTCAAAAGCAGAGGTAAATTTCTGAAATGTTTGAAATCATAACACACAATTCTTTAAGAGAGACTGCTTTGATCATCTTAGTGTTTCCAGGACTTGGTTCTGTGGTAGGTGCTGAGAAATGTGAGTTTCTGGAGAGTTGCTTAAGGAAAAAGTACCAAATTTCTCCCTTGGTGAAGAATCTAGGGCAGGAAAGTGATGGAAAGAGATACTGTCTCATTGTCACTCAGTTCTATTTAGGACATTATTGGCTGAGAAAAATACAACCATGGTATGGCCAGTGCTGGCTGAGCGCTGCTCATGTCACATGCACGGGGACAACATTCCCTCTCAGAGCAGAAGCGCTATGTTCATTTTCCCACTCATGGCAAAATTTCAGCCAGTTGTCAAACAAGCACAACAGATGCTTTTGTTGAGAATCATCAGGAGAAGGATATAAAGTTTTTTTGGTAAGTGATTGTCTTAAGAATGCAAATGAAGTCAAGAGAAGTAAAGGAAAATTTGGTAATAGAAATAGAAATGTATAGATCATAGGTGTAAAAAGTCATATTCTTTGACCCTGATTTTGGAAAAATGTCAAAATTAAGTATTGGTATATTTATAGAAATGCATAGGAAGAAAGGAATGTAAGTCTATTGATAAACAATTGACAGTGATTATTTCTGCATTGAGACGTGGATTTGCGTCACTTATAGTAATAATGTAATTATCCTGTCTCGTCAAGATATTTTATGTACTGACATTGGAATGACCCTGACTGATACAAAGGTGGGGGCAGATGTGATAGGGCACTTGTTATCACTCACATGCTCGTGAAGGCATAGACAGTAGACTTGCCAAAAGAAAGGCATAGATAGCTAGAAACCTGGCCACGTGGAGAGGCCCCATCTACATCAAAATTAACAGGTCATCCTTAAATGATACCTCTAAGAAGTAGATAAAATATAGGTGCCAAAGTTGAAACAATTTTAAAAGCTTGTGGACTCCACACCCGGGGTCCTGAGCCCTCCAGAGTTTGGAGAGAGCTGCCAAGGCTCTTGTCCTGAGAAGCGACTGATTCTGGAGCCATCTGGACTGGGTCCTGCCCACGCTGCATGGCCAGTCTCCCTAACTTTGCCAAGAGGTTTGTTAACTTTCCCCCCTTTTTGATGCCAATTTAATCATATGCTTATATTATTACCACATGGATTCCCCAAAATTCCATATAACTGAAATAATATGGAATAATATGTGGACAGGACCAAAGAAGATCTAGCAAGAAAGAACTTAGTGCTTAAACCATCCGCTTGTTCTCTCTGAAATCCTCCAAGTTTTGAACTCCAGGTCTTGAACAGAAAGACTCCCTTGTAATGCTAATCACAGAAGTGTGGCAAGAAGGCCACCAGGAAGCTTTCAGGAAAGGTTTGACATTGCACTGTATTCAAAGTATAACAAGAGAAAGACTTTCTTGCAGCAGAATAATGAAAATAGAACTAACAATAATTGGTTGTTATTAGTTTTGGGGCACTGTTCTTAGGGCTTTATGGCTGCCACTTAATGCTCAAAACTATCCTACGATGGAGATACTTCTAGTTTAGGCGAGGAAACTGAGACTCAAAGATGTTAAGTAATTTATTCTGCTTAGATTATGCACCAGTTAACAACAGTTGAAGTCAAAGAAGGATTCAATTTACATCTAGGTATTTTTAATTACATAAATCCTACTATAAACTGTTTTACATTCATTTACATGGTAATTAAAATGTGTTAATATTTTATTTTTGGTTTTGGTTGCAGTTTTGATCTTTATAGCACAATTGGATGAGTTATGTGGCACAATTCCCATTCATGCTCAAATCCTCTCTTGAAGGACACACACAAGTGACCCATGAAATCCTAACTCCAGGTGTTACTCCTCCCCCATAGGAACCACCTGAATTGGGAACATATTTATCAAACAAATAAATCAAGGAAATAAATGGTCTCTGTCAAGTTAGCTGTGGAAACTAGAAATTCTGACATAGCAGTAAATGTCAAAATCATAAAATTATTTTTCTGTAAATTAATGTTACACATGACAGAGGTTAATCTGTCTTTGAAAGCTTTAATTTCATGTATTACTTTTCTCAGGTTGTATTTAAGTATAAATTGTTTCATTTTTATGAGACCTAAATTCCAGTGATGATGACATTAATCATCAAAATTAACATTAAACAGAGTAAATTTTTTTTTTTTTACTATTTTTGGTTAATGCATTTTTTTCTATCTTCCTTTCCCTAATGCTACCCAGAGATAAAGTTATATGATGGTGTAGCAATTTGGTTGCTACTGGTTCAGCTTTCAGAAACTGAACCTTCTAGTCATAAATTTGAAACAGCTGGTCATATATTTTGTCCCACTGTGGAAGACAGGGAGCTCTACTGGAAAACTAAAAGTGAGAGTTAATAGAGTTGAATTATCCCTGCCTCAGCTGGCTATTTCCCAGGGGTCCATGGAGTAGCATGAGCTTTGGGGTGAGCAGACCATCAACATTCATCCAACAGAGGCTTGCAGGAGTGGTCCGTTGCCCCCAGAAACTCTGGAATCTCAAATATTTGCCTTATGTGAGAAATCTGATCTCTGGGGCCAGTTAAAAATCGTAAGGTCCCAGAGCTGAAAGGACTTTAAGTGGTGGTCTCTCTCTAATAAGACAGGATTGCAGTGGGACCAGTTCAGAGTTATTTTTTAAATTGTGAGATTCAAAAACACTAGAAAGCACTCAGCAATATTCCCTATGTTTTAAAATAATAATGGTTTCATTATGAAATTAAATCAAGTGTTTCTACATTGGCAAGTCTTCTTTTCAATTTCTCTGCTTCACTGAGAGCTCTGTCTTGTGAAGGGGAATTTGAGAATTGGAAAGTCAAGATGGGAGGTGTCTATGACTTAGAACCAGCTCGAAAATGGTTGAGATTTTTATCACCCATTAATACCACATTATAATACCTTGCTAAAAGAAAATTTCTTTGCAGAAATTACGCTGGCACCCTCAGAGAGGACTGTCCACATTCATGAATGGCAATCAGCTGAGCAACTGCATGGCGTGGTATTAACCTGGGTAAAAAAGCTCTACAAGGAAATACCTCATTGTATTGACACCTGGAATGAGAGAAATGGCAGTGAAAGAGCAGGTGTGATACAAGAAGAAGGGTCCTTCCCAGAATTTGGATGGCAAGTGGCGAGAGGTAGCTAATGTACTGTTTCCATAAGCATTTCTTAGGAACCTGAAATGGCCATGTGCTCCAGTTACAATCTCACAGAACCCACTTGCTAATACTAGCCCTGACCACCCTTGAAGAGCAACAGGCCTTACCCGTGCCCTCTCTAAATCAGACAGGCAGACCTGGTGGTTGACTAGTATCTCTGCCACCACTGTTACCTGACTGGAAATGGTCTGGTCTGAGAAATGAGCAGAGATGGAGACTTATGAGATGTAATCCACAGGTCCTCAGTTTCCCCTACTGGTGGGATCCACCTCATCTCCTCATTGGAATGGGAACTGGTCTGAGTCCTTTGTAGTGCTGCCAGAGCCCTCCTTCCTGGACACTGGCCTTTTGGTGCATGTCCACTTGAGTGGACTATGCTGACACATGCTTTTGGGCTCATTTGCAATCAAGAATCACATCTTATTCCGACAGAAGAAGAACGCAAATGGCCACCAGACACCAGAGCACAGTAAATTGCTTCGCCGAGCACAGTGAATTTGTACAGAAAGGAAACTACTTCTTGGAGTTCTTCCTTGGCATGTATATATTCAATGGTGATTGGGCAAATGAATAACAGACAATGGAAATATGCTTGTACTTTGAACAAAAATAGTCTGTTTTTAAAGAACTGGAACTTTCTTGATATTCTGGGAGCCTGAGAACATGCCTCCCTAAACACATCGGCTACTATCACAGGACTGAATCAGCGCATCCCATGCACAGCAGCTAGTGGTGTGGATTCTGCTGCGAGCCAACCTGGGCTAAATCTCTGCTCTACCTTCTGCCAGTGTGAATTTGGGCCATTTTTTTACTCTTCAATATTTCAGTTTCTGCATTTGTTATTTAGGAATAATAATATTTTGCTTAGGATAGAACAAAGCATTTAAAATAGTGTCTAGCACATAGGGCTTGCTAGCACAGGGGGGTGAATCTATAATCATTCTGTAATTAGCCTTATTCGAGATGGAGTTTGTTACAGAATGGATATTTAGAACATTTTTATTTTAAGACATACAACATAAAAATTACCAGTTTAATCATTTAAAATGGTATAATTCAGTGGCATAAGTGAATTTGTGATGTTATAAAACACTCATCTCTATCTAGTTCCAGAATTTTTCCATTACTTCAAATGGAAATCTTTTACCCATTAAATAGTTATTTGTCATTCCCTTCCTCCCAGTTCCTGGCAACCATAAATTTGCACATTTTTTTCTACACATTTGTCTATTCTGGATATTTTATGTAAGTGGAGTATATAATATGTGGGTCTTGGTGCCTGATTTCTTTCACTTAGCACTATGTTTGCAGTTCATCCGTGTTGTAGCCTGCATTAGCACCTCCTTCCTGTTGATGACTGAATAACAGTTGTTGGATATGCTCTATTTTGCTTTTTCATTCATTCCTCAATGGGTATTTAGACTGTTACTACTTTTTGGTTATTGTGAATGGAACTGCTTTGAACATTCACGTACATGTTTTTGTTTGAACAGTTATTTTCAATTCTTTAGATATATCTAGTAGGGAACAGAATTGTTGGGTCACAGATAATTTTGTTTAACTTGTTGAAGAACAGTCATATATTTCTAAACAATTATTTGTTAACCATACAATGTCCAAATTTAAAAATAAGACCATTATAACTGTGAAGGAAAATGTACCTGAAGTAACATCTGTAGTTACATTCAGCCTCTGACTGTGAAGACAGATGTGCAGCAACTCTTACAAAGAGCACTCAAGGAGCCTCCCTGATGGCGCAAGGGGTTAAGTCTAGCACTATGAAGCTCTCAGCAGCTACAGCAGCATGAATTAGATCCCTGGCCAGGGAGTTGACCCACATGGCACAGCAGACCACTTCTGTCTTGCCTGCTGCCTCTCCTTAGCAGTGTATTTCAGTCAATCTGCCTGTTCTGCTCCCACTCTGTCTCTGGTGAATCCTCTCACTGCCCCCTCCCCACATCTGGCCTCCACCCCAGCTCTTGCATGCATAAATAATAAATCTTAAAAAAAAATCATTCAAATCAGGACCATTTCTGATTGGATGACAGTAATTGCTTGTAATTACATGACTATAGATATTACTTCAGGTACATCTTCCTTACAATTATTATAATGGTCTTATGAATTATTTTGATAACTTTGTTCAAATTTTTAGATTAATTTCAAAATTTCTTTCCAAAATTCCCAGGAATTTAGCTAATACCCTCAAAGAAGAATAATGAATGTATAAATTCTGAAACCAAGTTGAAATTAAACTAATCTTCAAATGACTGTAATGATACTCATATTCTTTCTCCAATAAATTCTTGGTAACCACTAGAGAGAATACATCCTTCAACAAGTGATGAGCTTGACTCATCCCTGAGAGGAGGAACCTGAGCACTTATTTGATCACAGACCCTCTTGGGAAATTCACTGGGAAGAATTTAGCAGTGCCTACTATGTACTCTCGATGGTCACCAAAAGCAAGTTAGAAGTGCCAGCAGTGAGAACACAGAGCAGTCAAGATAAATACAATCAGAAATAGATCTGGAATATTTTCACGGGAGTTAGCACAATTTGCAGATGCAAAAGTAATTTTGGAATTTATATGAATTTTAAATCAAATACATATATACTTATATGTATGTACATGTGTACATGTATACACATATTTGTATATATATATTGCCTGATGCTAAAGTAGCTGATTTTTGGCAGTGATACAGAGTCACTTTGTGGTCACACTGACTCAGTGGAAACCCATGTGTTATAAATAAACATTTGGCTCCACCAAGCAGAGATTTATCAAAAATTGTGCAGAGGCAAACAAGGCAGGCAAACTGTGATCCCCTGCAGGTACCATTTCATGTGATACCAATTACTTTACAATTCTTCAAAATGTATAACAGCAACCAGATTTAGGGCACAGACAATTTTAGGAAATTTTATTATTAAACTTCAGTAAGATGGGTCTGTTTACATTCCTCCACCCCCCCAGGAAAGAAGGATGAGCCTAAGATTGTCTTACATGAGCTATCTCATCGCTCCCTCCAGTTAGCAGTTCTGAACTAAGACCTTTTTGGCTGAGGCACCACCCAGAAGTCTCAAGAGAACACACTTGGGAGGAGGATGTATATTTATCAAGAGCTTTGATGACGTCAGTTAGGTTGGCGTGATGCATAATACCACCATGTACGCTCTACTGTCTCAAATTCTGAAGCGTTTGCAAAAAGTGGCCTTTAGCAATTCCTAGCCACACTGGGCTTTCCTATGATGTCCACGAGGGATCTGTTCTGAGTTGATTTCATAATCATACACCTGACATGGGAAAATCAGGGAGCATCTTGTTTTATTTGCTGCTGTTATAAGAGGTTTTACTGAATATAAAGCAATTGATCTGTTTAGCCAGTTCTGGGGATAAATCATGAATTTGGAAGCTAAACTTAAGACAGAATTCTAGTCTTTAGCTAACTTAATACTATAGCCTACACATATGACCGAAAGCCTCTAATGAAGGTATTTTCATCTGAACTGTATTTTAGAGCACAGTGAAAGAAGTTACAGGTTAGTTTTCATTGGTGGAGATGCTGTAATAATATGGTACAAAATGATTAAACAGACTTAAATATAGTATAGTCATAGATGCATAGACATTATCAAAAGCTTATTAAGTGAGCTCCTACAGTATATTCACTGAGTTCCTACAGTATAGAAATGAAATATACAACAGTGAGTAAAAGATGTGCTACTTATTTTCTCCAGTAGAGGAGACAAATAATAAAGAATAATACATAGAAATATTAGTGTGATAAGTGCTATGAGAAAAAGAAAAAAAAACAGGTGAAAAAAAGCCCCAAAATACAATATGGGAATAGCTAATTTAGATTGGTGTAGGGGGCAGGGAGGCTGCTCCCAGGACAAAAGGCGCGAACAAAGACAAGAGTTAAAGGCAAAGTGATCTAGGTCGGGAAAAGAGAGCATGCAGTTGCTAAAGACCATGTCAGACCTGGTAGCCTAGTTTTTTCTTTCTTTCTTTTTTTTTTTTTAAAGATTTATTTATTTATGCATACAAGCTGGGGTACAGCGAGAGGGTTCACCAGAGAGAGAGAGTGGGGAGCAGAACAGACAAATCAACGGAAATACACTGCTGAGGGGAGCAGCGGACAAGGCAGGAGAGGTCTGCTGTGCCATGTGGGACTCTCCTTGGCCGAGAGTGGAACTTGCGTCGCCGCTGCCGACAGCTCCACAGTACAGCGCTTAACCGCTGCGCCACCAGGGAGGCCCTCTTTTTTAAATGTGTATAAATCTTGACCATGATAGATGACTTTAAAGCCAAATTGAGAGGCCTCCCTGGTGTCATAGGGGTTAAGTCTGAGCACTATCACCACTATCACACTATCACCACTGCTGCCTGAGTTTGATCCCTGGCCAGGTAGCTGACCCACATGGCACAGCAGACCTCTCCTGTCTCGCCTGCTGCTCCCATCAGCAAATTTCAGTCAATCACTTGTTCTGCTCCTCACTCTGTCTCTGGTGACTCCTCTCATACCCTGAACCTCTGGCCTATACCCAGTTCTTCTATGAATAAATAAATAAATCTTTAAAAAACAAAGTTAATTAAAAAAAAAAGCCAAATTGATCCAAATGACCTCTAAGATCTTGGTAATTCTTGTAATAGAACTTTGAAAACCAGTTTTTGCAACATGTAGTCCAAACCCAAGTATGCATAAAGGAGGATTTACAAAAGACCCCCCGCCCCAACCCGCCGCAAACTTCAAGAGATCACATTCACAAAAAGCAGCTCAAATCAGACTCAGCAAATTCACAGGAAACAGTGGGTTGAAACTTTGCTCCAAGAATGAAATGTACTAGTTGGTATAACAAAAGGAGCAGACTTAATTTGATTTTCTTAAGATTCCAACTCCTCCCTCTTTGAGCCACCAGCATATCTCTCTGCATGAGATGGTCAATACTCTCCCTGAGGGTCCAACATGGCTGCTCTTCACCTCTCTCTGAACTTGTTGAATTCCTGTTCTCAAATATGACTCTCCCATCACACATATGCGAGGGTAAACAGCTGTAGGCTCTCTATAGGTGTGCTCACAGGTGGGCATGTGATGCCCTAGGTGTCTACGTGCATGTGAGTGCAGTGGGCAGGAGAGCAGACACCACCGTGAGCAGACACATCTGGTGGGAAGTGACAGCAGAGACAATGTACTACCACCAGTAAAAGTTCCTGCTTCCTCTATGTCACACCCATCTTAATCCACATGGGGGAGGGGATGCTGAATTTGATTTAATTTCATTTTCCTTTCTGCTAAAACTGAAATAAAGAAATAAAAGAAATAAATAAAACAAAAGAGAAGCACTTAGATTATGAGAACAAAATGGTGGTCACCAGAGGGAAGGGAGGGGGGTGGCAGGCAAATCAGGTCAAATGTCTGGTGGAGGATGGAAACTAGATTTTTGGTTATGAACACAATGTCGCACAAACAGACGTTGATTTACAATGAACTCTGAAACTTATAAAATAGTATAAACCAGTCACTTCAATAGAAATCAGGCAAGCTGAAAATCAGTAACTGGCAGCTTTCCCTGATACCTTCATCAATATTACAATACTCTGAAAAAACAGCAACAACAAATGTTGGTGAGGATGTGGAAAAAAAGGAGCTCTCCTACACTGCTGGTGGGAATGCAAACTGGTCCAACCACTATGGAAAGCTGTACGGCAGTTCCTCAATCTGCTAAAAATGGAGCTTGCATATAACCCAGCAATACCACTGCTGGGAATCTACCCAAAGGACACAAAAACATTAATCCAAAAGGATACCAGCACCCCTATGTTTACTGCAGTACTGTTTACAGTAGCTAAGATATGGAAACAACCTAGATGCCCAAAAATAGATGACTGGATCAAGAAGATGTGGTACATGTACACGATGGAATATTATTCAGCGATCAAAAAGATAAAACTCATGCCATTCACAGCAACATGGATGGAACTAGAAGGGATCATGCTCAGTGAAATAAGCCAGAAGGAAAAAGAAAAATATCAAATGGTTTCAATTATAAGAGGAATATAGGGGAACCAAATAAGAGATCAGGAGGAGAAAATAACAACAACAAAATAAAAACTAGGAGGCAACCATAAATAAGAGACATTCAGAGAGGGAGAGAGAGGATAAGGGTTCAAAACACGGAAGAAAAGAACACAAGGGACTATGGTAACAGTTCATGGGTAAATTGGTGGTGGATAACCCACAGGGAGTACACAATACTGTAAAAGATATAAATAAAAAAAATAAAGTAAAAAAATTATTATTATACTCTATGTTCAATGAACTACTCTCTGAAAAGCTGTTTTTAAAAAGACCACAGTCTGTGTTTGGGGTCTTGGGGCTGTTTTTTCCCTGACATTCTTAAAGAGAGCAGAGCAAACTAAAGAATGAAAGGAATGTACATGGGATAAGGAAATGCAAATACAGTGAGCTGACAAGAGAGGGAGAAAATAGGAAGATTTATTATGAGGAAAGGAAGTCAAATCAAAGAAAGGACAATAATGTGATAGTGGCTGCAATAACTCAAGAGTTCAACGTTCCCCCCTCTGAATAGTACAAACAGGACCTGAATATATTGAGTGTCTGCCGAGGGACAAAAGAGAAAATAGAGCACAAAAGCATCTGTCTCAAAAAAAAAAAAACAACCCTCCATCAACTTTGCATATGTTTTTTCTCATCAATTCTCCAAATAATCTCCTGGGAAAAGGAGTTGGGAGTTACTGGCTCAGAGTCAGTGACCCCGGTGACCCTTGAAGTTTGCATCTGTCACACAGAGCACAGGCTCCCTCACAGACAACCTTTGTCTGGGACCCCATGCGGGTTGTCGAGTGAGGTCCCTAATAGCCCAGTCAGCACCATAGCTACCAATCTCCCTCCGTCCAGATTCCGTCTATGAAAAGAAACCCGAAATGCAAATCAACATCCCAGAAGCCTCCTTTCTGCCATTTCTTGTCTTGCACTGTACTGTCCCTTCCACTGCTGGAATCTCATCAATGGGTACTTGGAGAGACTCTACAAAATAAACAAATAGTTCCCTTGGGTCTTGGAAAGAAGACAGAAGGGAAAGCTTTCAGAAGACCTAACAGCAGTGAAAACACTGGCTGTTAAACTGCTAGGTCTTATTGGCACTTTTCCTCTCATTCCCAAAGCCTATTGAATACCATAATGCTATGGCAGGAATCAAGACATCTGCTCTATTCTTCCTTTCCCCATCGAATTACTTCAAGTTCTATGAATCAGCTAAAGGTGATAACTCAGAGACTGATTACATCAGGTTAGGATCAACTTTTCCTGAGAGACAGTTTGCTGCCCCTCCAAAGCTAGATCACAGGGAGGTGAGCAAAAGCAGACACAATCCCCCTTACTTGGGGTCTCTCTCCAAGCCCAAAAGGTGTTGTCCAGACATTGTTACTGCCATGTTTGCATCTCATTTTCTCTGCTAAATATTTTGTTGACATCCTTTGTTGCCTTCTTCTCCACTACCCTAAGCTTATACCTTTTAATTACTTTATTTCTTAAGGGAGTATTTTAGTGGTAGGACAGCTGTGCATGTTTACCCAGCCATATTTACTGGAAGACTTGAAGTCTCATATGTATGGGATTAAAAACCTCTACATACCACCCAATATGAAATTCCAGGTGAACAAAGCAACCAGTTCATAATACTTAGCACAAGATCTGACAAACTCCAGCTGTGTAGGCCAGGCTCACTGGTTATTGGGTAAAGAAGGTGTCTTTTGAAGCAGTCCCACCTGTCTTCTTGTGTGTTATCTATGGTTGCTTTTACAAAATGGCAGAGTTGAATAGTTGCAACCAAGACTGAATGACCTGTCTTTGACTCAAACTATTTACATTTTTTCCTTTTACAGGAAATATTTACAAATCTTTGCAAGCTGATAACAATGATTAATATTTTGAGACTTGATATAAACATTTTCTTATATTTCAAACTTGCATGAAGAATGTTAAATCTTTTAGAACTATGATAATGCATCTTACTGTCAAAGTAAATGCCAAGGGCAGCAAGGAAATGTATCTTATGAAGGTACAGTAAAATAATTTAATTTTCAAGAAAAGTACTAATCTCAGTACAATGTCCCATATCCAGTATAAATGTGAGATAGAAGTTAGGTCATAGAGAAAAATATGACATCTCTTTACTTATTAAACTAATGAAATTGTTAGTTGATAGCAGGTCTGTTGTTTCCAGACCTGTGTTTAGAAGATTATTCTAATTTTTTTTTGCAAAAGATATAATTGCACATTGCTAGCTTATAGCTTTACACTATACTTCTAAACTATTGCACTTTTTCCAAGCCTAAATTTTTACCATCATGATTAAAAGCCCTTTCCTAAAAGAACCAAATATTTTCCAACATAGAAAAAGTCCTGAAAGGAAAAACATAAAATTTCTAACAATATCCCTTTCTCTAGTTTCCAAATTTTTACAGTGAGCAATATACTTTGATAATTATAAAAATAGTTAACTTCATTAGGAAATTTTTTCCTACCAGGCAATTTATTAGAATTGAGTTGTGTTATTAGTTAATAAATTCAGTTAATCTCTCAGGTATCACAAAGTTAGTTGCAATGGACTAGTTTCCTGAGGGGTAAGTAATAAGCTAAATTTATTTAACATATGTGAGTCAGACTAAACCAACTCCATCTTGTGCCTGAAACTCCATCTTACTGAGCTCTCAACTTTAAAAATCTATTTACCGACTGGCAAGAATTGGTTTTTAGCTAAACATAACTTCTTGAGAATGGTGTAATTTTTTTTTCTTTTGCTTCTCTCCATAGTAACCAAGGCCAGCTTGCTAAGAGCCAGTGAACTTTAAGGGATATAATCTATAACAACTTGTTTTTTTTTTTTTAAAGGACACGGAGCGCAGTGGCTGCGATTATAATTTTGACTTTTTTTTTAAAATTTATTTATTTATACATACAAGCTGGGGTACAGGCCAGACGCGTGGGGTGGCGAGAAGGTTCACCAGAGATAGAGTGGGGAGCAGAACAGGCAGATCAGAAATACACTGCTGAGGGGAGCAGCCGGCGAGGCAGGAGTGGTCTGAGGCCCTATAACAACTTCTAATTCTTGGTAAAGACCTTTTGCCATCCTATCCGTCTTCATTCCTCTTTTATCCTCCTAAAGAAAAATCCTAAGGGACACAATTTGGGCTGATACCTGAGTTTATGTTCCTGGATTTACAAATATAAGACCTCAAAGAAGCAGCAATTTTTATTTTGGGCTCAATGTGTCTTTTTTGATCAACAGATACATAAAACAATATCAGTGATACTGCCAAAACCAGCAAAATACTCAGAAAAAAAATGATGTCTGAGAACGATCAGGTATAAATAGATAGTTTTTGTTTTTTTCTCCAGATCATATGTCCCACTTTTAGTTTGGAGAGTAAGAGCATTTTGCTACAGGGAACACACCCTGCAGAACTGTTCTGGGAGGAGAAACTTCACCAGATCCACGACTCAGCCAAGGCTTCCTTTGATGTGGGCATCAGGGCTGCAGAGGGGTCGTAACTTGTCTCCTTTCCTCATACTTTCCTATAGGTAAAACTTCATATGTAATTAATGTCCATGATAACTGGAGACTGCAATGTGACACTGATTGAATTACAGGTTAAAAGTATTAAACACTTTAGGAATAATATTTTGTGGATGCTTATCTCATTTAATTCTTGAACATACCAGGAACTTGTCATTATTGTAGAAGAGAGGCTTCTCACTCCTACTCTGGGTGTTGGAGTACTCACTCCTAACCACCCCACCCAACTACCTCCCTCCTTCACTTCTCTTACTTTATGAGTAATTGCAATGAAGCTCATTTACTTAAAGAGAACTAATGATAAGGGCTAGGGAGAAAAGGAAGGGCACCATAGCCAGCATAGGAATCTGCACATACACAGGACAGGCTACACACAAATACCATATGATTATCTATTTTCTTTTTTTTTAAAAAGATTTATTTATCCATGCATACAAGCTGGGGTACAGCTGGGGTGGTGAGAGGGTTCACCAGAGACAGAGAGGGGAGCAGAACAGGCAGATCGACGGAAATACACTGCTGAAGGGAGCAGTGGGCGAGGCAGGAGAGGTCTGCCGCGCCATGTGGGGAGGGAATCTCCCCAGCCTGGTGTCGAACTAGCATAGCTGCTGCCAATAGCTCCACAGCTCAGCGCTTAACCGCTGCGCCACCAGGGAGGCCCTGATTATCTGTTTTCTTTGAACTAAAACCTGTGTTTTGAACTGAGGATCCTGCCCCAGTGATGCTTGAGGAAGTGTCAGACATTGACACCATTAAGAAACCAGGATGTACCTGGGTCAGCATGATTAAGGAGGCAACAGCAAACTCTGGGGGCTAAACATGAAGAAGACCAGGAAACCGGTTATGATAGGCTGTTGTGAAGGCCTATTTGTTAATGATTAACTATCTTTGTTTAACTCACTAGAAAAAGGTCAACTCAAGGCCCTCCCTGGTGGCGCAGTGGTTAAGAGCTGTGCTGTGGAGCTGTTGGCAGGGGCGATGTGAGCTCAATGCCCAGCCAGGGAGATTCCCATATGGCGTGGCAGGCCTCTCCTGCCTCGCCAGCTGCTCCCCTCAGCAGTGTATTTCCGTGGACCTGCGTGTTCTGCTCCCCATTCTGTCTTTGGTAACCCTCTTGCCGCTCCACGCCTCTGGTCTGTACCCCAGCTTGTATGCATAAATAAATAAATCTTTTAAAAAAAAGGTCAACTCAAAATGTGAGGTCAGAACAGGTTTTTGGGGTAAACTACCTCCCATTCTCTCAGATCACTGGCTTTCTGACAAAGTGCACCTTACAGATTTAATTCCTGTCTCTGCGCATTGGCTTTCTGGCAATAACAGGCAGCCCAACCCTGGCATTTTCCAGTTACACTAACAGTTGTAATCAATTTCCACCAATTCTGTGTTTTCCTCAATACATCAAATGTTTTGAAAATACCATGCACATATTCCCAGCAAATGGTTAATAGCTTAATTGCTTTTTGATCCATTTTAAAGCTGAGTTTAAGATATAATTTCTATATTTGTGACAGTCTGTGGGCTTTCAACATTTTATGTTGCACAAGATAATTATGAATAATTTCTTTCCCTAATTAAAGGTTGTCAATGTAACGTAAGTGGTCACATGTAATCTTTCTGAAGTCTACATGACAACAAGTCTGCTTGCAATTCAGTTATACTTTAGTGCTGCACACACCTTCTATTAGATCAGGTCTGGGCAGGCCTGCTCCTACTTTTCATTTGCTCATTCACTCATTCATTCAAGTGTGCACTGTGCCAGCACTGAGACAGGTACCGGGGTAAAGACGAGAAGCCTGCAGTGATGTCGCAGCAATTTTGTGCCAGTCAAGGTCCTAACTGTGCTTCGCTGCTGTGCTCAGGATGCCCACTTCAACCCTGGCTCTGGTCCGGCCCCCTCCCTCCCACACTCTCACACTCTCAGTGGTCATCCCACAAGGGGTGTGTGTGTGTGTGTGTGTGTGTGTGTGTGTGTGCGCGGCGCACGTCCGGGCGGGTTCGTGGTGTGGTGTGTGTGTGTGTGTGTCGGGGGGGATGTTACATAACTGACATAGTTGATCCAGACACCTTAGAGTCAAGCTATGTAGCCTAAGGGAGGGCCCTCCATCCTACTCATATCAGGATAGTGAAAGTCTCCAGGAAGCCCCCTTCTAGGGCACAAAAATCATTTATCTGGCAAAGGCATGATTTGTAATCTGGGAAGGCCCACACTGGCTGCAGGGCTGACGCTGGCTGGACTCACTGCTACATGGATTTCTTTGCTCCAGGTAGCTGATCACCAAATGGGACCCTGCTTCTCCTCCTGGGCTGGTGTTGGCAAGTGCTGCACCCTGCACTGGACAAGCAAAGGGCACTACCTCCCTTACGGTGCTGGCCCATACACTGGGGCACCTCCATCCCCCACACCACACTCTCCCTTTTGAGATCTGCTTCTCTAGACACTCATCTGTTTGGAGAATGTGGGTCTCTATCTGTAGGATGAGGACAAAAGGGAGAACAAAAGGAATGCAAAACTAGTAGACATTTGAGGCAGTAGTGGTGGTGTGGACTATGGATTGAAAAAGAGAAAGGGGATTCTTTTCAGATCCTTCAACTTAGTTATTTGTACTTAACTCCCATCCTCACTTTATCGTGGTGGTAGCTACAAATGAAAGTGAATGAGTACAGTGGGTTATACACAACCTTCTCTACAAACCTTCCCACAACCAGCTGAATCATGATTCCATGCCAAGTTATTTGCGTATTTCTTTTGAACAGTATTTGAATTGGAAAGAAAGTAATGACAAAACAAAACCAAAAAACCCAACAACTTCTTGGGCTTCAAAAGTTAGTAGGGTAATTATTAAGGCAATCTAGGTAGATGGCTATTACTATCAGCAAAGGTCATTTCTTGATGAGATTTTGATTATCAGTAAAACACCTCATTATAATCAGAAGAGTTTACCAAACCATACCTTGATGGATAAAGTGAAAATGAATTTAAAACACATGGATCACATTTCCATAAAATGTGCTTAAGTTCAAAAGTTAACAATAGTTAACTAAAAACATTTGGGAATTTCTGATCTCATGTGAAAAATCAGTTCCTAAGTTGAACTTGACTGCATTCTCTTACCCATTAAAGCAATATTCATATTCTGAATATATTCAGAGACAGCATTTTAACAAATCAAGATGTCAATATGCTATGTTATATTGTTTGCTTTGGGAATTTCCTCATATTTTAGTGCTTTAAATTTTCAAATAAACCTTTTAATTAATGTACTTACTGAATTATGTAAGGCAAAATAATTCTTCTTACTATTGCACCTAAATTAAAAATACACAACAGTCTAAGGAATGCTAAGTAAAACATTACAAAATTTCTGAAAACATTGACAAACATCTTAAACATTCAATGTATATTTGACATTGGAGTTACAGAGAGATAGTATAATATCAATGCTGTAAGTATATAATGAATAGCTATGTCTTGATTATTTTACTGCACATGCAGTGGCTTATATGAGTTCAAAGATTTTTTAAAAAACATGGAAAAAAACTCCAAGGTATAACTGATATGAACTGGTGTGAATAAGGTATGAACTGGCATGAAAAATGTGTGAACTGGTGTGACTGCAAAGCAAAAATTCAGTAGAAAGATATGAAAGGGATGTAGGAATAGCCTCAACTGCCTATAATTACTGAAAGAGATAGCTTTTATTTGAATATTTCCAAGAATTTAGGTACAATAGCAAGAAGAATTATTTTGCCTGTACATTCAGTAGAGCAAAGATAGGCCAAAGTACAAATGACATCAATTCCTGTTAAAGGAAATGAAGACCAATTTGATTAATCTGCACATATCAGTGATGGTGAACTTATAGATACCTGTCTCTATCCACTCTTCAGTGTTTTGGGTTGAAGAAAGCAATGTCTCCAGCAGTTTTTTGCTTAATTTTAATCCTTTTCATATTTAATGGAAATGTAATTCATACATTTTCAGCTCATTTACAGAACATGGCTAAGTAGCATTGAAGACATATTTAATACCCAAGGTAACTGAAAACTATTGAAACCACCTTCCATAAGGAAGTAAACACCATTGTCATAAAATGTCAGAAGATCACAAGTTACAAGTTCAAACATATACCAAGGAGCATAGTTTCCTGGCTTCCAAGCCTATTCACCCTTTCTTAAAACCCAAATCCTGTGAGAAGAATGAAACGACAAAGGGAACCACAAATTGTGTGCATGAATGATCCAGAGGACTGACCCCATGTCCTTCCATGTCTTTGAGAAGAAAACTTATTTCCTCATTTAAGAGGTGATCACTAAATGAAGTCATCTAATGAAAGCACCGTAAGGGGGGAAATTATTCCACCATTGGAACTAATGGAAATTTCTCATTCCTGCAGTTGTACTGCTTCTTAAACTTTAACCTGCATACAAATCGCCTTGAGGGATCTTGATAAACTGGGGTTGCTGGTGCAGTAGGTCTAGGATGGTCCTGATAAATCTGAGTTTCTAACACACCCAAGTGATGTCAGTGTTGCTGGTCCACAGACCACATTTTGAGAAGTAAGGCTCTGCTGCAGGGTTTCCCAACACAACTGGTATATTGGATTGGATAATTCTTTGTTTTGTGGAGGCTGTTTTATTCACTGCAGGACGTTTAGCAGCTTCCACTAGATGTCAGTAGCACCTCTTTCCCCCCTCCCTTCCCCCCAGTGATGACAACTAAAAATGTCTCCAGACATTACCAAAAGTCCCTAAGCCAGGTATAAACTCGCCTGAGGTTGACAACCACCAATTTTTCATGTTTAGTAGCCAAAGGTTCATTGTTTAATATAAACACCTCTTTTGATGAGCTAGATTTAGTAAAATTTGCAGTCATCAACCAAATTAATAAACGGCTTTCTTCCTACCACTTCCACCCTCCCAGCAATTATCATACTTTTTTAATGGATACTGTGGAGTTTTAACCAATTTTGTTTACCCTTTACTATGGCCCCTAGGGTTCTCAGAAGTAAATTTGCAAACAATATTAACATTTATGAAAATTTCCAGGTTAAATTTCTGAAAAATAAATCAACTACAGGATTTATCTTATGTTTCTATGTTGTTCCCCCTCCCCCATTGAGTGAATAGTCTCTTTTTCTTTTATTATATATTTTTGTAGTCTACTTCACATGCAATTTGAAATGAGATTAGTTTTCACTCAGTAGGGTAAACCAAACAATATGAATAAACCAGCCAGGACAGGCACATTAGCTAATCAGGGATGATTATTTGCTGTTTTACAGATAGTAACAAATCTGGACAGATAGTGAGACAAGCTTCTAAAGTACTGAACAATCTGGTTCACTTTTCCCAACAACCTGTAATAAATTAATGGATGCCAACGTCTGGGAAAACGGCAGGAAATTAGCATGAAAGAAAAGTGATCTTTTAAAAACTTTACAGTAGAGATATAAAATTAGGATAAAGTTGAGCATAAGAAAAAATTTGGTTCAATAACTAAAGTTTTACATTTTGTCAGCTCTTACATAAAACACTTAGAAATAATTGAGAACATGCATACCTTTTAAAAAGGACCTTAAAAATGACCCAGCAGAGTATTTTTCAAGTTTCTTTAAGCTATGGAATTCATGGTTTAAACATCTACCAAGAAGATGAATGGTGTAACATCAGCTGAATCCAAGCTGTCCTGTTTGGAGGGGGGAAAGTAGGACAGAAGGGGACCTGGAGCCCCCTTGAAAGGGCCTCTGAAGGTTTTTAGGGAGCACAGGTTGAAAACCCATGACCTGGTAGTATACTCTTGGGGAAAAAGTGGAAAACGGTGGCACAGGAAGTGAAGTCTGAGGAACTGGAACTGTTCAATGACAGCATTGGGACTGAAACCCAATCCCATAGACTCTGGTGAGACAGAATGCTGAACATTCTGGAGTTACCACCTGGGTCCAAATCACCAGCATCATTCTTTGTTACTGAAATCACATACCCTTGCTAAAAAATTCCAAATCTTGCAGAAACATGTACTTTAAAATGAGCAAGTTTCTCCCTTTCTCTACTTCTCCTCACCCTCATTTCCAATATGATGTTTCAGAGAAAACTGATGGTAATAGCTTGATGTGTGTTGTTCTAGAACTCTCCCTGCATATAGACACACACACACACACACACACACACACACACACACACACACACACACACACTTAAATTCCTTTGTTTGTCCTGAATTTTCTTAGTTTACTCCATTTTTACCTTTTATCACAGCACTTATCACTTTCCATACTTTATTTTTTCTTTCATTGTACACCACTCCCACTAGACTAGTCTCTGTGACAGCAAGGATATGTTTTATTTTGCTCACTGATGTTTCCCAAGTTCCTAGAACATATAGTAGGCATTCAGAAATATTATGCTGAGTTAAAAGGAAATGTGCTATCAAACCATGAAGAGACATAAAGGAATCTCAAAGTATATTCCTAAGCGAAAGAAGCTAATCTGAGAAGGCTACCTAGAAATTAGAGGAATTGATGAAAAGACATTCACCACCTCTTAATATTAGGGAAATGCAAATCAAAACCACAACGCAATTTCACCTCACCCCTGTGAGGATGGCTATTATGGAAAAGAAAAGAAACAAGTATTTGAGAGGATGTCACGAGAAGGGAACCCTTATACTCTGCTGGTGGAAATGTAAATTGGTGCAACTACTATGAAAAACAATATGGGGAGTCCTACAAAAAATAGAAATAAAAAAAATAGAAATAAAATAGAAATATGATACAGCAATTTCACTTTTGGTATTTGTCTGAAGGACATGAAAACACTAATTTGGGAAGATATATGTACCCTATATTCATTGCAACAGTGTTCACAATAGATAAGATACAGAGGCAACCTAAGTGGCCATAACAGATGAGTGGATAAAGATGTGGTATACAATGGAATACTACTCAACTATAAAAAATGATGAAATTCTGCATGTGCAACATAGATGAACCTTCATTATGTTTAGGTCAGACAGAGAAAGAAAAATACCATATGATTTCATTCATTTTTGGAACATAGAAAAAGTAAATGAATTTAAAAAATGAAACCAAAACAAACTCTTAGACTATAAGACCAATGAGTGGTCACCAGAAGGAAAATAGGAAGAGGGGTGCGAAAAAGCTAAAAAGGGTCAATCTAGAGCTGAAGGACAGAATTGCACTTCTAATAGTGAAGTTAATATGGCTAATACATATGTTGATTTATAATGGTGCACACCTGGATCTTATATAATGTAATAATGCAATGTTACTTCAATTAAAAAAGAGAAATTAGGGAACTTGATGTAAGAGGCTGATCCATATTCAGCATTTCCGTAATGACATTACATTACCTGCATTTGCAGCTTATTTTAATGGTGGTATAATATTGTAATCGCTGTTGGATCATTGATAGGAATATCTGAAACATGATTAGTTTTCAAAAAACAATTTGTAAATGTTCTTATTTTTTTCTCTGCCGCTGTCATGCCACTGCTACCCTGTAGATGTTCTATTTTTTAAAAAAATAGCTGTATTTTATAATTTCTTACTGATCTCTGATATGGACTGGGCAAAAATGTGGACAGAGGGAACCCTGGAATTTGGTGTTCTTTACTTAGCAATTTTTCACTCACCCCAAGCCGGGTTGCCAATAGGTCACAGGCAGCTCTACTTTCAACAGACTCATTTTGCTGTTAGTAAACAAGCACTTCTTTGAAAATGGGCTGTGACACAAAAGAAATGTCTTCCAAATTTTCAAATACCTGGATTTCTGGTGTAATTTCTTATGTTTCTAGAAAAACATTTAGATAGCCCCCCTCATCTGAAGTTTGATGGATGTGGGGGAGCAAACAAGAGGGGATTATTTATTTTTCTCTTTCCCTCTGTCATATCAAAACCTTTTACCCAGTTATATAATCTCTTTTCAGCTTCCTGGCTACTAGCTCTTTGTCATCAACAGATCTCAGAATATGGATTTGCTCGGCTTTCAAATGAGATTTGATGATATTCAGAGTTCATTTTCTCTCCCTACAGGGCATGTACTGCCAGTTTCATAAGGGAAGTAAATAGAAAAATATCATCCACTTTCATGAAATGTGGTTTGTGGGAAGATGGACTGGAACATCTTCTGTGGACCATCAAGGGCAAGGCACCACCTTCTACAGCTCAGTAGCCTTTCGAGTAAAAGCAGTCCCCAAACAACAAAAGTAGATGATACTGATAATAATTTGAGTATGAGCTTCTCTAAGAAGAGGTTAATAATCACTGCAGAATTAAATGCATAATGCCATATAATCTTCCATTTTAAAACTAACACATTTAGAAGAACGTATTTAAGAATATAAAATGTATGCCATTTAGTTACTTCTGCTCCCAAATTGCTTTCTCCACTACAACTTCTTTTACCTTTTCCTCCTTTCAGTGTGGTTCCCTTCAGGGTGAGATATACTGAAATGTACTCCTGTGCATCTGCGCTCCACTTGTGTATTTACTTTTGCTTCTTTTTATTTAATTAGCAAAGACCCTATAAATCCATTAGAGACTTACCCAAGGTAGACCTGGGTAGAACTTGACCAGTTCACAGGTTTGAAAACTCATTTACTGGTGAATAATATTTCTTGGGCTTCTACAAAATGATCCAAGAGTGTACATATACTGCCCATATTACTTTCCGTTGTTTTCTATTTAAAAAAATATATAATCATATTTGTAGATAAATACTAGGTAAGCCCAGATGCAGATTAGCAACACACCCCTTTGCTCAATAGCATGATGAGGGTATTTAAAAAGAATTATTATTTGAATGTTCAAAAAAAATTTTTTTTTAAGAAAGAGTGTTTTTGAAAATGCAATGAAAGAAAATTGATGTCCTCTAGTGGAACTTAGCAACATGATAAGTAATGGATATAAATGTGTAGTGTCCTTACCAAAGATTTGTGGTCACCTGCCGAAGTCTTGAGGCTACTCTTGGCTGGGGACAAACAAGGGCATAATCTGATGTTAACTCAACAGATGTTAACTCAATGGAGGAATTCGGAAGGAATCTTTTCAAAAGGACTGTAGGTTTTCCATAGGCATACTCTTTGGCAGTTTCTCATCAGTCAGGTGGATGCATTCTGCCACTGCCAACTCCTGACTGGAATCAGGAAAAGAGTGAGTGGCAGGAGAAAGTCAAGGGGAGAATACAGCTGCCTTCTTTCCACTAAAATCTTATCTTTGGAGAAATGAAAACTGGCAAGTAGGTAATCCAAGAGGGATTCCAAAGTGCCTAGAAGAATTCCCTAGAAAAGTTTTCCCTAACACATGTTCTTCAAACAGGGGCTCGAAACACTTCAATTAAATGAGACTCCAGGAAATGTGTGACATCTTCCTTTTTGCTGTTTTTTCCTTTCATTTTGTATGAAACGGTTTTAAGATATTTTTCTGCTTCCAAATCTTATAACACTCCCCATGGAGAAATGAACATAATCCTATGATTGAAGCAATCCATTAAAAAACAGAAGGAAAAAGAGAAGCTTACTGAGAACCATTAAATAGATGAATATTACCATCATCATTCCCCAGACTGACCCAAATGGGGAGAAAGGAAGAGGTGAGAAGAGGTGTTGGATTTACCTCTTGGCCTCCCAACATGAAGTTGGACTCAACAGCAGGCCAAATGTCAATAGAAAGTTTTATTTGTAATTAGTTATGCAAATAGCTCCTACTGCTTGATATTTATGAACTGTTTTATTTTTGCGTTCTCATATTGGTTCAAGTCAAGAAAAATCACTAATATGGGGCTATTAGAGAAAGGATGATAATATAGCTTTATTTTTATTTTTGATAATCTAGCTTTAAAATGAGCTTTCTACAAGTCAGACTCCTTATATGCTCGACAGATGGGATATATTTTCACTCAATCAGGAAATACTTCAAAGTGAACCAAGACAGCATTGATTACTTCTTGTAAGCTTTTATATCATCTTTTATAGAACTCCAGTGATGAGCCACACTTTCAAGGATCTATTTCAATATCATGGTTTTCTTAACCTGTAATCACTTTGATCACAAAAATGAATACCAATGATTCATATTTTTAAAATGCTCTTTGGCAAGTGAACTAAATTCCTTCAGTCTTGTGTTTAAATAAAAACAGGCAGTAATGTTAGATCTTCGCTCTGCATGTAAGTACAATACATAACTTTCAGTGGTTGGTAAACTTGTACCAGAAGTTGATAAGAGAATTACTGACCTGGCAAGAATATGTACTTTTATATTTGAAATCACACTGCTGCCCAACCTCAAAAAGACCTGGGATGTGATTACTTTTTCAGATACAGAAATAAATTTGTACCGATCTATCTATACTCCCTGACCTGCCCCCATGTGATCAATGTACAGAAACAAAATGGTAGGCTGGGCTAAGGATGATGTTTGTGATGTGATTTGCCTCATATCAAATTATGCAGTGCAGAGATCAGCAAATTTCTGTTCTTTTAATACAGTTTATTATCAAAGTATTAGGTTGAATCACATGAATGTGATGGTTTCATAGGTCAAAATAAAGACATTCAATGTCAGTTTTTTCATGATTCAAACTAATGTCCAAAGAACTTCTTTAAAGATTATCTGCCAAGTTCTTATAGTATGGGCTTCCTAACATCAGTCAAAAATTATTCTTAGCACCTTTTATTGCTGTTTTGTTTCCTGCTGTCTATTTGTCTTTTCAACTGTAATTTTTGTGGAAATGGTTTTTATGTTTCTTCTCTTTGTTTCTTAATTACTTTGCATAATTCAGCAAGAATGACTAAATTGTCTCTTTCATACCAAGAGCACATTAAACATAACACAATTTCTAAGCCTAACTTTTCCTCAAACACATTAAGGAAAGAAATGTGATATTGTTGAGCCAAGTGAGCTCATGACAACAAGAAAATTGTGTCAGCAGATGACTGCTGGCATTTTGCTGAATAGTTTACACCATCTCTGAAATAATAAAACCATATCCCCTGCAGTCAGCGCCCATCCTTTCTCAGCGGATGTATTTACACTGAGTCATAAATCTTCCACCCCTCATGCACATGCAAGGAATTTCCTAGGAACTTCCAAGAAATTACAAAAATATGAATTAATTTCAAAATGCTAAGAAAATTGTCAGTTCTAGGTTATTCCTGGTAGGAAATACCAGTATCCAAAAAAAAAAAAAAAAAGAAAAAGAAAAAAAAAGCTTTTCTTTTTTCACTAAAGATGATGGATTCATTTAATATTTTAGTAAAACCCAAATCACTTAGTTTAACTTTCATACTCTCAAAATAATTCAATACCACGTGCTTTTGACAAGGAAATGTTTATAGTAACTCTGTAGGACTTCACATTTTCACAAGGTAAAATCTCACTCTATAACACATCTTTAATGGTTTAGATGAAACTTTAAAAACACACAAAAACTATTCTAGCATATAAAGATCTTTCTGACCTTATATTTGCTACAGACATCCTTGTACTGGAAAATTCACTTAACCTTTCACGTTAAATTCTCCAACCTATGCATTAGCTACATAGATGATTAGTGAAATCGGCCATAGTAAAAAGTTCATGTTGGCTTGTTTTACTGAACATAGTTCTTCCTAAGTCCTACTATATTGAATTATCTACCTTAATTATTTAATTTTAAAGGGTCACTTTTAAAATGAAAACTCTTTTAAAAAAAGAGTTTTAAGAAGGCTGATCAATAAATTAACATCTTTGAAAGATGTTAATTAAACATCTTTGAAAATGTCATATACTATGCAGTCACATTATATAATGATAATAACCATTATCAATGCTGGAGCCCTCTTTCCTTTTGACTTGAGGTGGGAGAAGGAATAGGAAGGAGACTTTGTAGAACACTCCTAGAATCTAAGACTCGAGGGGGCTGATAGCAAATGGGGAGCCGTGAATTAGATTCACTACTCCTCAACTGCATTTCTTTCTGGAAAATGGGGTTTTTTCTATGAGGCTGTAGCTGGTGAAAAGATGACATGACAGACAAATGAGAGCACTCAGACTTCTTCTAAATCTCGAAAGACTATGAGGCTGCTGCCCAAGAATGACTACCAGAAAACTCTAATTAGACTGACACCAAGCCTGAGGCACCAAACCTGCTCCACCCACTTCCAGAAGGGCGAGCCTGCCCTGGACACTCTGCCATTTTGGTACCTTTCGTAAACCCGTCATCTTTCTCAGGACCAGGACTAGGGCACCAAATGTAAGAGGACACCAAAAAATGCAGTAGTCAAGAAAAAAAAATGTTTTAAAAGTCCAAATCATACAAAAAGTCCATGATGAACAAAATATCAGAATTGCAAATAAAGATGTGATCAATGTCACTCCTTACCCTTTAGCCTCAGTGCCAACGTGACAGCACCTTATCCTGTCATTACTTAATGTCTTACAGAATTTTTTGGGCAACTCCCTAAATTGTGCACCTGAGGGGAGGGAAGTTCTGGCCACTGACATCCCTTTTGTTCCTTTCTTCCCTTCTCCCTCCCTCCTTCTCTCCCTCCCTCCCTCCTTCCCTCTTTTCCTTTTTTTTTTCCTCTTCCACAACCTTTATCATTATTATTTTTTCCCACCAGCATTCCTTGTTTCCCCCCTATCTCTTTCTCTCCCCACTCCATCTTAACCTCAGAGCCCTAGGGACATTTATTAATGTCCACTGGTTTTGTATTTTCATATGGGCACCCTTTTCTTTCTTTGTCTTGTAGCTCAAACTCTCACTGGCTCTTGACCTACATCACTCCCTGAAGATGGTTTTGCTCTTTTCATTCTATATTCCAAACTCTGAGAGGGCAGGGATTGTCTCTGGGTCACAGCTGCATTTCTCATGAAGTTAAATCTTAAGCACAGAGCATGATACCCAGTAGCTGCTTCACAAATGCTTGTTGACTAAATGGAAGCAAAATCTCCTGGAGCCTTTGCTCTGCACCATTCCTTTGCATGCCTATGTGGTTGGAAAATGCCTCTGGCTGGACTCCTACCACAGAGCATTCTTGGGGGGCCAAAGATCCCTTTATGGCATTTTCTGAACACGAGGGAGAGAGAACCAGAAACGATATATCCTAACGTTAAAAAAAAAAAATAAGAGTAGGTGAACTTAGGTGCACTTAAGTAGATTCAAATGTGAATCAGAATGATGATTGCTGTTTTTTTTTTTTTAAACAAGAATTTAAAATAGTGTAAGGGTGTTTGGGTATTTTCAAAATGATCTCTTTTGCATAAGATCCAGAAAAGAGTATGGTAATTTATGTGATTGGAGGCTTTATTTCCCAGCAATTTCTGAAATTTCTCATTTGGAGAGTTCAGAGCACTTACCTTCGATGGTACACTGATCAGGGACTGGAATCTTCTTCCCAATTTCCACAGCATATGCTTTCACTTTGCTGAGGTTTTCCTTTAAGTGCAAGTAGAGCTGATCTTGGTATTCCACAGGGCTTGCAATTGTCTCTGGAGTTTCTTCCTCATGGTTTTCTGTAACCATTTCTGGCAAATTCTCTGATTCTACACGTATAATAATTGGGTGTGAAACTGAAGAATTTCCCAGCTGTGATCCAGCAATGTCTGACTTCAAGGTTGACTTGTCATTCTGTCGGCTAAGTGGGCATATTTCTGAAAGAGAGACACTGACTGGTATATCTTCACTCTCTATGGCTTCCCCATCATCTGAACTCACGTCCTTGGGTAGCAAAGTGTGCAAAGCCAAGCTCTTTGACCTATAAGACAAACAAAGGAAAACTAAGGCAGGTAGTGAAGTTGAGCTCCCACTCACCAATAAAACAAAGAAAGAATAACAACACTGCACAAACAGTTGCTTCCTCTAGAGTGTGAAACTATTCATTGGTGCTCTTCACAGATTAGATAAAACATACAAGTTACATAATAACAAAAGACCAAGTTGTATGACAAGATCTAGGTCACCTTAAACACAAAGATTGAAAAATCAGTTTCAAGGTAAAACTGACTGGGAAATGATAGACTTAACGTATGTTTTGTTCTTTTTCTACTTTTGCTTCTGCTTTTTCATGAGAAATTAAGAGAAGCTTTTGACAGTCTTCTCAAAATTAGCATATCATATTTGAAAGGTGGTTTTAAAACAAGCCATGGTGTTTTACATTCGTATTCTCCCTTTACAATAGCAAACATTTTTGGTTAATGAAAGCACTGTGGGCAACATTTTGTTCATGAAAGGGTGGAAGTGTCGGAGGCTATAGGTAAAAGGTACTTAAATACCACCCTATAGCATAGAAACAAAACTAATAGCAAATATGAAGTACATATTTTTAAAAACCAGCGGAACAAAATTTATACCTGTTAAATCTAATGTCTTTTCTTATTTCCTTAGAAACTTGGCCCAAGCTATATCTTCTTATAGAGCCAGGAGTATTGTTCCCAGCATTTACTTTGTCTTCAAAAGCTTGGATTTTAACTTGGAGGTTTTCATGGTCTTCATTTACTGCTGCAGTGAATTTGGTTTCATCCAGCTTCTCAGGAAATTCCATTTCAGTGCTGGTTTTTTTCCTAAAGGGATAACAATCATTGTATTGGATACTGATCACATATACCCTTCATGAGAATATTAATCTCTATTTAACTGCCTCCTATTCAAAACTGAAAAGTTCGCCTGATAAATTTTTGATCAGTCATTTAACAATTATTTATGAACTTACTACTATGGACATAAGTCTCTGAAGTTGCTTCAACAGCTTATTTGCCAGAAGTTTAGAAACACTTGTTTTTATGTTAGTTTTGTATTGAAAACACTTTTTTGAAGGGATCCTTTAGGAAAAAAAAAACATATTAATGGACATCCACCATATTGCTAGCTTTCAAAAGCATGCATTTCATATAATGTTTATGCCAGGCATTGTTTCAAAAATTAACATGCATTAATTTGTTTGTACTAAAACCATATAATAAGAGCATTTCAAGTAGATGGTATAAATGCATTGTTTTGTTAATTTCAAGGAAATCAGTGTTAAATTCAAGGACATATTTCAAAGTTATGAAGGAAGAAAAGTCTTTCTAAATCCTAATATGTTGGAGGAAAGAAGTTTTCCATAGAAGATGGAGTTCCAAAGGCAAGGATGTCCACTCTCACCATTACTTTTCAATATAATACTGGAAGTCCTAGCCAGAGCAATTAGACAAGAGAAAGACATTCAAGGGATTCAAATAGGAAAAGAAGAAATTAAACTGTCTCTATTTGCAGATGATATGATAATATATATACAAAACCCTAAAAAATCCACAGAAAAACTACTCAAAATAATAGACCAGTTCAGTACAGTAGCAGGATACAAAATCAATGCACAAAAATCAGTAGCCTTCCTATATGCAAACACCCAATCTGAAGAAGAAGAAATTAAGAAATCCACCCCCTTCAAAATCGAAACCAAAAAAATCAAATATCTAGGAATAAATCTAACAAAAGACATAAATGACTTATACAAAGAAAACTACAAAACTCTGTTGAAAGAAATAGAAGAAGACACAAGAAGATGGAAAGGTATCCCTTGTTCATGGATTGGAAGGATTAACATTATTAAAATGGCAAGCCTACCAAAAGCAATTTACAGATTCAATGCTATTCCAATAAAAATCTCAATGACATTCTTCAAAGAAATAGATCGACTATTGATGAAATTCATATGGAACCACAAAAAACCTTGCATAGCTAAAGCCCTCCTAACTAAAAAGAAAGAAAATGGAGGAATTTCACTCCCTGATTTCAAACTATATTACAAAGCCATAATAATTAAAACAGCATGGAACTGGAACAAAAACAGACAGAAAGACCAATGGAACCGAATAGAATACCCAGAATTAAAGCCACATATCTATGAACAACTAATCTTTGACAAAGGAGCAAAGAAAATGCAGTGGAACAAGGACAGTCTATTCAATAAATGGTGCTGGGAAAACTGGACAGCCACATGCAAAAAAATGAAACTAGACTACTACCTCACACC
>PVIJ01015703.1:0-35413 GCA_004024925.1 Scalopus aquaticus
TGCAGTGACATGGATGGAATTAGAGGGGATCATACTCAGTGAAATAAGCCAGAAAGAAAGAGAAAAATATCGAATGGTTTCACTTATAACAGGACTATAGGGAGGCTGGGTGGGAGAGAGACAATCAGTGGGGGGGGAGGCGGAGGGAGGGAAGGAAAAGGGCACAAAATGGAATAGAAAAGAACACAAGGGACCATGGAGATGGATCATGGGTGAATTGGTGGTGGGCTACCCAAGGGGAATACAAAATGTAAAAGACATAAATAATAATAAAAATATATATTTAAAAAAAATAGAAAACCAAACATCTGCATAGACATATGAACACAAATGTTGGTTTTCACCAGAAAGGAAGTCAGTCACTATCATCACATGGACAATAATAAAAAATAGAAATATAAGCAACAACGAGATCCAAGTCTCCAATGCTAGAGTTACTTGCAAAATAAATGTAAACCTTCTTCATAGAAAGAGATGATTGAAACAAGAGAGAAATCACAAGAGAAAAATATCTATATGCCTCACCTTACTCTTCATATTATGAAGAAAAAGGGAGGATACTTTTCCAGGCCCTATGCTTAGTCTCTAACATTTCTAACTCATTTATGCATAATTTATCTCATTTGAAAATTCACCCTAGTGCAATTGTTAGCTGAGACAGATTGCAGAAATATGACATGAAATTAATACTAGATAAAGGAAATAACTCTTCACTTCTATTAAAATTCACTTTTTTTAGGAAAAAGAAATGATGCTGTATTTATTCTTTTAGTGGCCATTTAATACACACACATTTAAACTATTGCCAACGTAATTATTTTAAATTAAATAAAACTGAACGCAAATCTCCATTGATGGATGTAAATTTATCCATATGATCTAGGGGAAAAAAAGTAGTAAAAGAGAGCATGGCTTAGGAATAGCAAACTTAAAAGATTTTTATTTGCTTTTTGACATTAAGCTATAAACTGTAGTTACTTTTTATTATTACAGTAACTTCATGGTAGAGAAGAGGGACATTTGCAAAGGCACCAAGGGTTGTGTGAGTAGTTGATATCTCAGAGGGCTGGTCTGAAGCCTTTTTGGTGGAAAATTCATTAGCAGTTGCTTAGCAACCAAGGTATTTGGATGTACTGAGAATTGCTTGACATGTTTTCAGTGGAAAATATTGCCATAGGGAGTAAAAATTTGAGATTTGGGATTTGTTCCTGAAATTTGAAAAGAATTAATTGTTCCATACTACTAAAATATTATATTTGAAAGACATTTTCAAAGGAGGATTTTTTTAAAGATGGAATATTTTTTAATGGGATTATAGCAAACAGAATTATTTTATTTGGGTACTTAAAAATAAAAGTGCAATATATGTGAACACTTAATTAGTTTTCTACATATGTTAAAAAAAAAAACACACACACACAAGGCCAAACAAAAAAAGCAATTATTAAATAAAAACCCCACATATTTGTTTATAAAACTTCTGAATCTAAATTTAATATTAGGTTATATTTTTAAAAAATATCTTAAGGAAAAGGGGGGCCTTCCTGGTGGCGCAATGGGTTAAGCACAGCCCTATAAAGGCCATCCAGAGCCACTGCAACACGAGTTCGATCCCCGGCCAGGGAGATTCCCACAGGACACAGCAGACCTCTCCTGTCTCCCTGCTGCTCCCCTCAGCAGTGTGCTTCAGTCAATCTGCCCGTTCTGCTCCCCGCTCTGTCTCTGGTGAATCCTCTCACCGCCCCACACCTCTGGCCTATATTCCAGCTTGTATGCATAAATAAATAAATCTTTTAAAAAAAAAAGAAAACATCTTAAAATTCAAAATATAATAGGGAAAAGCTATTGATTTAGATAGATAACAGTTATTTCACACAAAATGAACCTAAGCGGTATACCTTTCATTGGATACTACATGGAAAAAACTTTTATTGTCAGGAACTGACAGATCTTGAATGGAAAAATATGTATATATTTATAAGTATGTATATGCACATTTAGACACACATATATATGTCCCTTAGAGACAAATTAATTACCATGGAAATTAGTTTGAGGGGAACAGGATATAGAACTAAGGCCCTGACTTGGGAAAAAAGTTGTAGTTGTGCTAATGAAAAGTAGGCAGCATTTTAAAGTGTGCCTCATCACTAACTTCTAACTTAGCACAGTATTTGCAGTCAGAAGACAGAGAAAACAAATTCAAATTATTTGTTAGAAGAAAAACTTAACATTGGTTTCCAGCAGAGCTATCAACTGACCTCCTGTTAGCTTTACAGAGTGGGAAGGGAAGTCAAGATAACCTGAACAAAAGAACAGCACCGCAGTCTTGTAATTTAACAGAAGTCTTCTCCAAAGGAGAACGTCCATGCTGGGTATGAAAATACTGAAATACTGGACAGAGTTCACGTGGAGCAGAACACTAACTACAGTGAAAGCACTTAGAGTATGGGAATCAAAGAGGCAATCTCGCAAAGGCATCATTCTGAGATACTAGACAGAAATAGAAATATGAAAATGGAAAAAAAAAAAAAAGGAAAAAGGTACAATACCTCTCACACCCTCCCTGAAATGCCACCAACTGAAAAAGGAATTATTGCAATCCTTTTGCAATAGAAGAGCATATTCTCACCTAAGGGATCTTGGGTTGCCAATTCCTAGCCACAAAATGCAGAGCATGGCAGGACAGGCACAGAGGTACTACGAAAAGAAAAGAGAAAATGAAGTCTAAAGCATTTGAGTCAATAGAATTACCCTCCCCCTCCAAATTATCACACAACACAATGTATTTAATTGAATACGCTTAATAAGTGGTTGTACTTAGGAAAGAAATCTTGAATTGGGATTTTCAAATTGAGAGTAGAAATGAGAAATGAAAGAGAAAGACAAAATGAGAATGAATAAACTGAAGAAACTGTAGAGAAAATGACAAATTTTGAAAATGAGGCTAAATTATAAGATGGCCAAAGGACCATATAATTAACCATATGTTCAATAAGACACGATGAAGAGAGTCGGGAAGGAAAACAGAAAGGAAGGAAGTGAAAATGGAGAAAATAAAGAATGAAGGTATTTGAGAAGCAATGGTTAAAATAAAAGACAAGGAAAAGGACACAACTAAATGGAATTCTCAGAGAAGCAGAATCAAACTCCATTAAGATTTAAAATTAAAATGAGACATAACTTTCAAAAACAAAGAACATCATTTGAATCTACCTATTAAGAGGACTGATAGAAACAGTTCTCACAGTCCGTACCATTTTTTCAAGGCAGTTTGGGAGGCAGACATGGGGCCCTGTACAGAGTAAGTCAGCAACTCCCTGCCCCTCAGACCCAGGGGATGCTGCAAGAGCAGGTCAGCGATTTCCTGCCCCTTACATCTTGTCCTGTGGGTTCCTCCACTGAGAGTCTGTTGAATGTGCATGTACCAGTTGTGACCCTTGAGGACAGTGATGATGGGAAATTGTGGACAGATGTTGATGCTTCTTTTACTGTTATTCCTGTGAGTAATAAACTGTCCTTCACTTCTGACCTTGGAAACTCATGTCTTCCATGAGCACCCAATAGACAGACCAAGCTAATTCTAGAAATACAAAGTTGATTTCATATTAGGAAATCTGCTAATAGTCCATACTGAGAAACCCAAACACTATTCTTAGTGGAAACATGTGGCATGCGATTGCAGCAAGATCAAGAATGATTAAACTATTCCTGTAACTGACATGCCATGTTTTGGGAGGTATTAGTCAATTGAATTAAGCAAAATAAACTAATTAATGATAGACAATTTGAAAAGACGAAATAAATCTAACTCTACATGTGGATAGAGTTCACGTGGAAAAACATTAAGTTGCAGGCTATAAAGTAATGTGCAGAAACCAATAGTCTTCACATACATAAATGGTAAGTAGTTAGATGATCATAGAGAAATTTCATTTGAAAAGTCAACAGACAGTATTAGATGCTTAAGATTAAATTTAAGGAGAAATGTATAATATCTATAAGAAAAACTTCAAAACACTTCTGAGAGACAAAAAATGATGTCAAGCAATTAGAACGCTATGCTGGAGACCAGACCAGGGTGACTCAACATCATGAAGTAAAAAAGTGTCATACTGACCTGCTGCTGATTAGACTGAAATGATGTAGACTGAAATAAAGATATAGACTGAAAGTTTCAACTGATAAATGTTCCCAAGGCCACACGCCTGATTTCATGCAGCCCAGCTGACTGTACCCCTGCTTTAGGCAATAAATTGTCTGTTACCCAGTTGCTCAGGACCCAGACTTTGGAGATAGATCTCCTCTGGGTCCACTGGTGTAAATAAAGACCTTCCCTCCTCCTCTATGAGGGATGCCTGCTTCCCTGACGGAATTCTTCTGCAACAATCACATGTAGGTGATGCTTATACAGTTAACGTTAATTCTGATCATTTGTACCCACCAGGTTTACTAGGCGGACTGGAGGCAGCCCTTGGGATTCTGACTCACGGCTGAAGGCCCCTCTGTCTTCCTCCCACTTCACAGCCTGCTCTGTCTGTCTGTCCGCCCAGATGACTTCAGTGCCCAGTACCAGATGCAGAAGCAACAGCTGAACACAGAAACTGACTTGCAGTTCTCAGTTTCATAAGCTTTCATCATTGGATGAATACCTTTATCTATACTCTGCTCGGGGATGCTGCTTCTCTGATCAAACTCTGGCTGACACATCAGCAGCTACAAAACAGTGATAGTTCATGTTCATCCATGAATTCAGATCCACATTCTTCTCAGCATGTGCAAGGTCCGCTGATTATCACAGGACATATTGAGGAAGCCACGATAGTCATCTTTTCCTTGGGAATTTATAGTCTTAATCTATCTGCACTTTATGGTGATGATTTTTTTGCCATATGACTTAATTTTATTCATATATCAAATTTACCCTTTGTCAAAGTCTTAATGGATTTGTACTTCAATTGCACTTGATATTTTGCAGTCTTAAGTAATACATGTGAGCTATAGAGGCTTATTTATCTCATCATTATTTAATGATCACAGACCCTGAAACAAATTTTTTTTTTAAAAATACATAACAGCATTTTAGTTTTTATTTTTGTCTTCATTGGGATCAGTCTTTGCCTTATATTTTATAGTAGATAACTGAGAGGTTTATTTAACTATTACCTTTAGCAAATAATAAATGCATAGCCCTAAACTGTAAATAATAGTCGAGCTTATAGTTACTGAAACCCAAGTAATCCCCAAATGTATTATGCATATTTATCAGTGCATGATCTTCATATTATAAGATTTAGAATAACAAGCTTTCTCACATGCCAGGCACTGTTCTAAATTCTGTAGGTAGCTTACCTTGCTTAGTCAAACAAGCTTATGTTGTTATCTGAATTATACAGATTTCTGAACTCAAGTTTAGAGATTAGTAAATTGCCCAAGATAAGAGAGCTAATAGGTAGTAGATTTGGCATTTGATCCAAGGTCTGTCTGACTCTAAAATCTATGTTCTTAAACTCTCCAATATAAAGCCTTCTTAAAAATAGATCCCTTTCATTGTAACAATCCAGATGTCCAAAAATAGATAAGTGAATCAAGAAGATGTGTTACATATACACAATGGAATACTATTCAGCAATCAAAAAGATAAACTCATGCCATTTGCAGCAACATGAATGGAGCTAGAAGGGATCATGTTCAGCGAGATAAGCCAGAAGGAAAAAGAAAAATATTGAATGGTTTCACTTATAGGAGGGATATAGGGGAACCAAATAAGAAATCAGGAGGAGAAAATAACAACAACAACAAAAACAAAAACTAGCAGTCAACCATAAATGAGAGACATTCAGCGAGGGAGGGGGAGGATAAGGGTTCAAAATGGGGAAGAAAAGAGCACAAGAGACTATGGTGACAGTTCACGGGTGAACTGGTGGTGGGTAACCTACGGGGAATACACAGTAATGAAAAGATATAAACAAAAAAATATAACATTAAAAAAAAATAGATACCTCTCCTAACACCAGCACTCTCAGGTGGTGTCTATTAGCCTTAATGCTAGTTTTGGTCAATGGCATTTTGGCCATCCACAGACCACTTACTCTATGGGGGCCCCCATATAAGTCTAGGCACCGTGCAGACTACTCTGTCTACACCTGTATGAGTTATGCTCTGACAGTCACACTGTGGCCACATCACCAACACTGCTATTTTCAGAACGCATCCCATGCCTAAGTGTCTCAGCACTGTATACAATTCTTCTGACTCAACTTAAATGCTTTTATAGGCAAGGTTCCCTTCTGGTCAATTCCCATTATTAGAAAATACTCTCACATGAAGTATGCTTTTCTGTAGCCTCCTCCTGAATGTCCTCTCTCTGCTCTCTGCAGTACTGCAGAATATTCACTGTGTTCATCCACATTTCCAAAGGACACGGCTGTGCTCCACTTTAGTTTTGCTTTTGTAAATAATTATTTTCAATCCTTCACATTATCGTTTTCTTTTTTTTTTCATATATATATATATTTATTGTTACTTATATCTTTTACATTTTGTATTCCCTTGGGTAACCCACCACCAATTCACCCGCGATCCATCTCCGTGGTCCCTTGTGTCCTTTTCTACTCCATTTTGTGCCCTTATCCTCCCCCTCCCCCCCTCCATTGTCTCTCTCTTGTTTGGTTTCCTTATAGTCCTGTTATAAGTGAAACCATTCAATATTTTTCTTTTTCTTTCTGGCTTGTTTCACTGAGTATGATCCCCCCTAATTCCATCCATGTCGCTGCAAATTGCATGTGTTTTCCTTCTTTGAATGCTGAATAGTATTCCATTGTGTATATGGACCACATCACATCATCATTTTCATTTGTACTCCTTATAATCCTTGCCATCAAAATTGTAGCTTGCTATTAGTCCTCTTAAAAAGGAATTCACCAATGTTAAGGTAAATTGACCAATTCTTCCAACAAACAATGAGAGTATAAAAATAAAGCAACCATTTAATGTTCACTGGTTGTCCTTTAGGGTATCAGCTGCCACTGTTGATAACTGAATCAACCTGCTATGGGAATGGTTATCATTCCTCAGTTTGATTACCAGTGAGTCACTGTGTCCTCAGTGCTCAGCTGGGAACCTGAATCATAGTAGATACACATTAATTCATGTTAAATGTATGAATGCACATTAAGCAAAAATTTGAAGAAACCTTTTATCAGAAGAGCTGCATCCACTAGATTGTTATTTCCTAAAGCTTGGGCATCTTTCCTATAGGTCCACGGTATTTAGGCTAAGTCTATTAGTTGGTATTAAAGTAGTACCCTCTTGATTAAAATGCTGTGATCTGGCCTTTCAATTGCTTCAGGCTAGTAGCCCAACTGCCATAACCATTCTTCCATGTCAACTATTCTATCTTTAGTGTGTTGGGTGTGATTTCCATACAATTGTCACAAAATGGATTTTTGTTATTTTCAACTCTTAATTCATAGCTTTGGAAGAACGTTTTTCAAATCATGTTTTGTAAAAAAAGCACAGGCTTGGAATTAATTTTACCCAACACCTGCATCTATCCTGGGCATCTGGCCAGTTGAATCATCATGCGGATGGGACGCTGCTGTCTGGAAAGGTGATTCTTACATGCTACTTTGCCACGCTCCAGTGTTCTGAATGCATCTTTCTATTCTTTTTATAGCTTTCCAGTATTATAGCACCCTCGAACATAGTGGAAGTGGTATCCTGATGCAGATTATTTATAAGACCTATTTATCACCATCTTATTCCTGAAATCGCAGGGATTGGGGAAAGAGATTCTTTCACAAAGGTATTTTAGCATCTTGGTGAGAATCTTGCATTTTCATAATCTTACAATGTTCCTTTCAGAGAAAGTCTTATGCAGAATGTTTCATTTCCATCATCAGAAATCCTAACACACCCTAGTCTCTCAGTCACATGCTACATGTTCATTTTATTCTCCATAGCTGCCTAAGAACCCTACCTGACACACAGCTAATGCTTTAAATTCTAATTGCATTGTTTAAAGCTAATAGGTTGCTTTAAAATAAAGCATGAAATAGTTATTTTACCATGGTCAAATCATATTAATTTAAATCAGTGAAAATTAATATTGAGTTTGCAGGTCTTTGGGATTGTGTTGGATGCAAGGGTCTTGCCTCACTCCCCATGCCATTCTCCACAGCTGTCCAACCTCTACGTTTGGACACACAGGATGTGAGTTCATGCTGTGATGCCAAATGGCTGTGGATCACAAGGAAATGACGAAACTTCAGTAATCCTTGACAACTATCCTTCTATAGATCCCCACATGCATCCTTTTATTTTAAGATTAACTCAATCATTCCCTTGAAGAATGTACTACATTTTTAGTTAAATAGCTTTTCATTATGCCTTTGTGCCTGCAAATGAAAATTTAAAGATGAAAGACTCTGCTGTCCAGTTATATTTATCCACAGGAGGAGCAATGGTCAGATTTTATAATGATGTTTTGGCTACTAATTGCCTGTTGTTCTACACACTAATCATCCTCAGCCAAGGACATTTTTCAAGAACTCCCTTAGTGAACTCTCTTTTCTTAGCTTTTGTTTCAGTGCATGGCCTCTCATTCTTCAATCCATTACCTCCGCACATAATTTGAAGCTCAACACTTTCTTTGTCCTTCAGCTGTCTATTCAACTCACGTAAAATATTTGTTATTTTATACTGGTTAGTTTTAAGGTCATTTTTTCATTTTCTTTACATAGCTCTTATCTGTAGATAAGGAATTCATATTTTTTTTTCACTTCATGACTTGTATGCTTAGTAATCCACATAATACCATGACCAGGTACACTTTTTTTGTTTGAGATTCATTAAGTGGTGATATGGACAAGAGTAAGATATTGCAAATGAAATCAGCAATTTCTAGTGTAAAAAGTTCAGCACCTCCTATCATATTTTTATTTTGTTTTGTTTTACAAATATAAACTAGATTGTGGTAAAGATACATAATTTCTGGGAATGTCTTTAGGTGAGAAAAAATCTGACTAGCATGTTTTGTGGTGGCAGGAGAGTTCTTTCATTGTGTTACATATTACGTAATTCAGGATCCAGTTGGTGCATGTAATCGCAGGTGAATATAATTATAATTTTTATTCTGTTAGATCTTGGCAAATGTGTAAAAGCTCGTATTTAGACAAATTCAGGATCATCTGATAAAGTGTGTTGAGTTATTTAGTCATTTAATCACCCATTTTATGTCTTAAGACTAAAACAGGAACCTGGGTTCCAAACAGGGACATGTAAACAAGACATCCACATGAATTACATAAAATCACCACTCAAATTTCAAACCAATTTTACTTCTTTCCTTTAACAAGCAAAATGGCAACTGTGAGCAAGTAGCTGGTAAAGGAAGTCAGGGATAACTGGTCCCTCTCACTTGCTCAGCCCCCATTCTCTCTCAGCAGACTTGCTTGGTGGTGTCTACCACACATGTCTTCATTCCAACAAAAACAAGGGGTTGGCATCTCTAAGTCATCCTGGAGCACACAAGAGCTCAGACACTTAGGAAGCGACACAGTAAATGCTTGATGTTTTCTGACAAACCAGGTCTTCATACTAATGGGAGAAACTGGGCAATCTTGGTGTGTCTTCTGTTTTTCGGTTCTCAGTTTTATCAACCATGTTCTGAAGATCCACACACGTATGTGTTCATGCATGCACACTTGCATGTACGTATTTTACACTCCACCACGTCGTTTGATAGGTTTTCTAAATAGTTCTCAGTGCATACCATCTTTTAGCAACGCATTCCAGAATTTTTCCATATTTTCCAAATATATTTACAATTTTAGTTTTTAGTGCTGTGTAACTAACTCTACTAAGCTATGTCACTATATGCTTGAGGGAAAGATAAATGTTTAGAGCCATACTCTAAAAAAAAAAATACATTTGTAAGTAAAGGGTTACTTAGAGTGGAAAAATGTGTTTGCTGTACTGAAGTACAGCAACATGTCCAAATTCACCCCAGTAATGATTGGGGAAAAGGCATCCATTAGAAAATTCACTTCATATCTCATACTCAACATATTATATTACTTATTAAATATTGGTAATAAAATTTAACAAAGGGTCATTTCAAAAAAGATAAATGACACAAGCATTTTAGAATTGCCATTTTTAAACTTGTTTCTGATGTTATCTAGTGAATTTAAAAAATCTTCGTGAAAAAGCTCTTTGACAACACAAGATTTCTAACTACAGAAAAATGTCTGAAATAAAACACTGAAGGAGGTCTCCCTGGTGGTGCAACGGGTTAAGTCTCAGTACTATGAGGCTATCTGCAGCATGAGTTTGATTCCCGGCTAGGGAGTTTTCCAAATGGTGCAGCAGGCCTTTGCTGTCTCCCCGCTGCTCCCCTCAGCAGTGTATCTCAGTAGATCCACCTGTTCTGCTCCTGACTATGTCTCTGGTGAATCCTCTCGCCACCCCCACACCTCTGGCCTACACCCCAGTTCTTTCATGCATAAATAAATCTTTACAAAATAAATAAAAAATAAACACTTAAGATATTTTTCTACGTGAAATAGAAACATTATTTTTATTTTTATTTTATTTTTTTTTTTTAGATTTATTTTTTATTTATACATACAAGCTGGGGTACAGGCCAGAGGCGTGGGGCGGCGAGAGGGTTCACCAGAGACAGAGTGGGGAGCAGAGAACAGGCAGATCAGAAATACACTGCTGAGGGGAGCAGCGGGCGAGGCAGGAGAGGTCTGCCACGCCAGAAACATTATTTTTAGATAAAAATTACTTCTTTATATGATTGGCATCAAGATGAACTTGCTTTTGAGGATAGTCATCTGCTGTGGCTAAAAGGGGAGAATGGTAGGAAAAGAGAAAGCCATAATGCCTTAAAAAAGAGAGTTTGGTAAAAATGAGTGGGAAAGGACACAATAAATTTCACAAATAGCCTCTGAAATTAGGAAATTTCTCACTTAAATCCCAACATTCTTCAAGGGAAAATACTGTAATTATACTCTGATCCCTCACTCCCCTACCCCCATCATATAGTTTAGATGTTATTTTTGAATGGTGACTAAGCATCTCAGTTTTACATTTAAGAAAACAAAAATCAACAGAAATTGCAACTGACTCCCATTCAAGACTAAAATATAAGAAATAAAATTATTAATGAAAGCTTTTTTGATGTGTAATGAAATGTGTTATCAGCAAGGATCAGAAATAGAGTTTAATTTTGGGCTGCCTGAAACCAGTATAAAAAGTTGGCTTATTTTAACAAAATCATTTCCTAAGTCAGAAAAATAATTAGGTACAGAATAGAAAATGAGAAGGGATATATTTCTGGAATTCATGTGCATAGCCAAAATAACCTAAAATAAATTTGGTCCTTGTGTGAATACAATATATCAAAGCAGCTCTATTACCCAATAAGGCTCTATAACTATAGTTTCTTTAAGAAACTGCAGTAAAATAGAAATGCCTGTATGTTAAGCCAGAGTTCCTAAGATGACTAAGTGGTGGCAGAATAGGGACTGTGCCAGAATAATTTGAAAATCTCGTTAGGCTAATTGCCTGTCATAACTTCAATGCCCTCTAAAAACACTTTTGTTATAGAATCTCAAAGTTTAGGAATTGTTTTGATCTAATTAAAAAGTCCTGATAATTTTTATAATACTGAGGATTGCCTGAGAGCAGAAGTTATATTTTTCATTGCAAATGAACTTTCGGTCCCAAAGTGGCTTTAAAAGCCGCCGGAAGTGACACCCTCACTTCCGCTCACACAACGTCATCTGAGCAGCTCACATGAGGAAGCCCAGTGTGGACAGAGAAGTTAGGTCTCCCCAAGGCGAAGTCAGTCTGATCCCTTAGGCCTTGTTTCTTCTTCATTTATTCTTTCAATTCAATTTGTCACATCTCACTTCCACACGCTCTCTGACCCGGTGAGGGCACCACTAGTTCGTCAGCACTTTTGAACTTAAGAATATCTTTATTCTATTCTGATATATCAGTGGTGATTGAATATAAAATGAGAAAGTGAGATAATTTTCCCTCAGAGGAGGACAAAATCACGTCCATGTCTTTCTGAGTCCAATAGTGTTGTTAAGTGGGATAAAGTTAGCTGCCCACCATTACTGAGGAGGGTCTCTGTACCTTGAAGGATGAGCTTACAAGTTCTAGGGGTTTTTAAGATTTACTCTTTAGGGCCTCCTTGGTGGCACAACGGGTTAAGTCATAGCCTATGACTGTGACGCTATCCACAGTCACTGCAGCACGAGGGTTTGATCCCCAGCCAGGGAGCTGACCCACATGGCGCAGCAGACCTCTCCTGTCTCCCCGCTGCTCCCCTCAGCCGTGTATTTCAGTCAATCCATCTTTTCTACTCCCCACTCTGTCTCTGGTGAATCCTCTCATCGACCCCCCCCCCACCTCTGGCCTGCACCCCAGCTCTTGTATACATATATAAATAAATCTTTAAAAAAAAAGATTTACTCTTTATCTCGGGCCTCTACATCCATCCTGCCCAGTTCTTGGAGCTAGGAGAGGCCTGGGATTAGAGCAGTCTCTTCAAGGTGTTACCTAACTTTACCTCCTAGAAGCCTGTTTCCAATACTTCCTCTCTACTTGGGCCTGTGTTGTGATACTTTTCTTGCAGTTTTGAATTTCACAGCTTTTATTTCTCTACAAAATGAACCTGCAATCTTCAGCGGGGTCAAAGTAAGTGTGGTGGCTTGGCTTAGCAGAGTTTATTGTGTGAGTGTGGTAGGGAAAAATCTTGTGATTTTATCTGAATGTGCCACAGAGAGTGGGAGAAGGGTAAAGTCAGGGCTTGGCAGGAGCACTGGGTTCTGGGTGATGGCACAGGAGCAGCTCAGGTCCCGGGAGCAGACCTCTCTCTCGCAAGACGAACCACTAGAATTCTCTCACATCTTGAAAGAAAGCAGGAGCTAAAATGAGGCTGAAGAACTATGTCAAGTGCGTGTCCTGAGATTTGGTTTAATAGTCAGACATGACTGCAGTGAGCAGAGAGAGGAAACTCTTAGTACTCACCATCAGAGTATGAATCGAGCAGTGTATGTGTGGTTGGGCATCTAGATGGTAACTTTCCTGATGTCATTTTGTCACAGGTCTAGGATGCCATTATGGGTAGGAGCTTGGGAATTAAATAAAGGAAGCACCCAACTAATAGGTGGGAAAAGATATTTGATAGTGGGCACACTAAGGAAATACAAATAATAAATCTTCCAAAGAGAGATAATCCTGCAGGGGTGGGTGGATGAATACATGAATAACAGAGAACTTTTACAACAGTAACGAATGCACCATTCTGACGGGGGAAGCTGATAATGGAGGAGAAGGCTATTTGTGTATGAGGATAAGGACCCCAACTGACATCCTCCTCTCAGTTTTGCTGTGAACTTATCACTGATTTTTAAAAATAAACTATTGTATGGGCCTCCCTGGCGGCACAACAGGTTAAGTCTTAGCACTATGAAGCTATCTGCAGCAGGAGTTCGATCCCCCGCCAGGGAGCTTCCCATATGGTGCAGCAGACCACTCCTGTCTCACCCGCTGCTCCCCTCAGCAGTGTATTTCAGTAGATCCACCTGTTCTGCTCCCCACTCTGTCTCTGGTGAGCTCTCACCAACCCCCTCCCCTCCCACACACCCCTGGCCTACATCCCAGCTCTTGTACACATAAATAAATAAATTAAAAAAAATAAACTATTAAAAAAAAATCATCCTGCAGTGCAAAATTTTACAACAGTAAGAGATAGTTGAGTTGGAGGAGAATTAAGAATTATTCATTAGCAATTATTTATAGCATACCTATATGTACCAGAGATTGTTTCAGAAACTATCCTGCAGAGTTAAAACATCAGACAAGGAATCAGCATTCCAAAGAATTTCATTTGAATAGACATACAACTGTCCAAAGGAAATTAATTTATAGAAAAAATTAAAAATGATTCATAACAAGTATGTTTAAAATATTCAAAGATACTAATGAGAAGGTAATTAAACTAAATGTTAAACACTGAGGAAAATAGGTATCTTGTCTGCTTTTTATTTCTTATTTCAGTCTTGTTGGTAATTAGACCTGTGTGTGATTTAAGTGCACACTAATCACTGAAATATTTTTTAACAAATATGCAAAGTTTGAAAAGATGAGATTATGAAGGAAAAATAGAATGGTAAAGGAAAGGAGAAAATGAAAATTTTGAAAAATAGAATATTACTAGATGTAGCTTTTCTAACAGTTGAGGGTGATCTTAATGTCTTTGAGGTCAACTGTCAACCAGTGAGGGACAGGAAAATGTGCATACATTTCAAAACTTGCAGCCTATGGAGAAACAACTCTTAGGTTCATTGAGTATAAAACTCAGAAGCAATGTATGAAGTTAGTGACTCAGCCCAGTAGCAGGTCCTCTTTTGTCCCCCTCCCCAGCGATCTGATTGGTGCATTCAAGGCTTTCCTGGACCTGAGCCCGCATCAGTGTTTGACATTAACTTTTGGAGAAACTCTAAATCATCATTAAAGAAGTTTCTCAATTTTCCATAGTAGACATTGATGACAATCACCTTCTTTGAGAAGAATCTAGTTGGCAAAACTAATGTAACTTGATCTGAATACCTCTGAGTTAGCAGAGACAACCTGAGACACAAAGACAACCTGAGAAACAAAATGACTTTAGCCCATTTGGGCTCCAACTTATCACCCTAGGCTGGGTGACTTGAAACCATGGAATTTTATTTCTCAAGTTTTGGAGATGAAGGTGCAGGAAGATTTAGCTTGTGGTGAGGACCACTTCTCTGTTCACAAGCCATAGTCTTCTTGCTGTGTCTGCACATTATAGAGAATTGAGGGGTCTCTCTGGGGTGCCTTTCATGAGGTCACTGATTTTAACACCAAAGGCTTCACTCTCAAGATTCAAGGTCAAGGACCTTCCAAGACAAGACCCCTCATGCTAATGTCATCTCATTGGGCAGTAGATATTAACATAGGAGTTTTGTGGGACATAAATATTCATTCTATAATAGTGATCTATTTTCAAATATACATTTAATAGAACATAACTATGGATTTTGATCTCTGTCAGATTTAATGGCCAAAAACTCCCCACATTTAAGAATCATATTTTTAAAATTAGTTTACATAAATAATTTTTATTATAGTTCAACAAGAAATATTTCTCAATTTCAGATCAATTGAAAACAGACAGAGGATCTAAAAAGGTACTCTCTTTGTAAATAATGAGAAAACAGTGAATTCTCTTTATATTTGAAAAACAACTAGGATATATGTACATATATCTACATCTGTATGTATATTACTATATCAAATTGACTGTATCAAATGATTCTAACTGCAAACATACTTATTTTTTTCCTGTGTACTACGGTACCATTTTTAGGGTGGATTTGGCAAAGGGAATTTCACAGCAAAGTGGATAATCACGTATTAGAGTTGTTTTGCGATCCTAAACCACCTTAATATTCTATTTTCATAATTTATATATAAGGGTTAAATAGTGATTATAAAATTTCCCCAGTGTTGAATAGCACTGTATTCCATTTCTCAGTATTTCTAAGAAAAAGAAAAGGTATTTTTTCAGATTTGTACTTTAATCATAGTGATTAGAAGAAAATACTATCATTTAACCAATTATTTAAAGAACTCATCTTAACTGTTTATTGCAGTAATTAAGAGAACAGACTTACTATGTTAATGATCTTCTCATTCTTTCTGAATGGAACAAAGACTATTTAGAGTTAAATCTATCTCAGAATCTAGAGCTAGCTGAGTCAATTAGATTAAACACACACACACACACACACACACACACACACACTAATTATAAGTGGTCAAATATTTTAAACAATTAACAAATGAATCTTTTAACTATTAGATATAAATAAATAATGACTATAGATAGGTAATAGCATGAGAATTTGGAAAACTTCAAAAACCATGCTTATTTTATAGTAGATGCTAGTAAGATATCTTCAAGTAGAAGAGATAACATTTAGGACATCAATAAATGAAACTAGAATAATATCTGAGGAAAAAGTATTGGTAGCAGGAACTTTAAAAGACAATCACAGGATTAATGCTCAAGTGGCTGAAGAAAGTTGAGCAGTAGGAGTTGAAAAGTATGTTAAAATTAAACTCTGGGGGCCTCCCTGGTGGCATAGGGGTTGAGTCTCAGCACTATGAAGCTATCAGCAGCCACTCCAGCATGAGTTCGATCCCTAGCCAGGGAGCTGACCCACATGGCACAGCAGACCTCTCCTGCCTCACCCGCTGATCCCCTCAGCAGTGTATTTCAGCCTGTTTTGCTCCCCACTCTGTCTCTGGTGAATCCTCTCACACACACCCCACACCTCTGGCTACACCCCAGCTCTTGTACGCATAAATAAATAAATGTTTAAAAAAATAAAAAATAAATGAAATCACACTCTGAACCAATGCAAGGAATTCTGTTAACAGAAGATCACTTGTTTATATTTCAAGAACTGGGTTCCTCATTGTAAATAATTCATATGTAAACCATAACAAGCTATAAATAAATAGTGTCTGTACAGTAAACATTAAATCAGAACTTTCAAAACTTATGAAGAACTTGTATTGAGAACCAAGCCTTTAGATTTCCTTCCAAAGAGCTCTGCTCTGGGTGAGTTAAAATGTTAGCCACATTTTAAACATGAGATTTGTCATTATTCACTGTGAATATTAAAATATAATGTGCTACCCTTAAATTAGAAGGAATTTTTGTTCTGTTGTATGTACAAAGATTTGATTCAGATACCCAAAAATATATTAGCTCCCAAAACTGCATTTGAAAATAGAATTTCTAGCACCAAAATTTTATTTGTGTCAGTTACGCTGAAAGTGGCATTGTTCTTTTTGCATCTCTTTCCTGATCTGATGATTGATCTTTATTCTCTGGTTTATTTCACATTCAACAGAGCATTTCACCTTCAGTTCCTCTTAAAACCTAGTGAGTTTTCAAAAATATGCTGTTTTCAGTTTCACATAGTTATGAGTAAGCTTTCAGTAACAAATTCTTATTCATAAGAGTGAAAAGGAAAATCAAAAGATACATCACAAATCATCTTTAGGAGACTCATCATTCCTTTTCCAATTTTCATTTTCTGCTCCAAGTACTTCCAAATTTCCCCATCTCCTGAATTCTCAGTCTCCAAATTTATTGTCTGCTTCCGCTAAGTGGTGTCACGTAAATTATCTGAAATTGCCAGCATGGCAAGATGGAGGGAACATTTTATGCCTCAGGAGAATAAAATCCTGACCACATTTTTGTAAACACGGTAAAAGGTTTACTCTTTGAACAACTTGTTTGGAGTGATTTCTGTGCTGTGCATAAACCCAAGTACCACTCCTATTTTCAAGGTAAGGTTTTCAGATATCAAACGCTTCTGCCTTCTCAGATGCTACATACCGCTCGGGTCACTGGGTGCGTGTCCTTCCATGCCTGCTCTGAAGCTGTCCAGTCACAGGAAAATGAGAATTCTCTTCTCGCTTAAATGAGTCAGGGTGGAATGTTTCATCATTCCCCAAACCAGATCCCCTCACTGCTCCCAGACTGTTTCTGAGTCATTCCATAAGCAGACATAGAGGGCTGGCCCTTTGCCACCCAGTGCTGGTGACAGGCTTTCTGTCCTGAGATAGTTGGTCAAGTCAAAAATCTTATCTTATGGAAAATGATGAACAATGACAACAGAGTCAGCGAGTGTTTATGCCCAAGCCGAGGGTAAGAGTGAATTCCTGTAAATTCAGCAGATGCCATATTATTGATGTTCATTTTTGGAGTCGATGGAGAACGGGGTTCTTGGGTTCACTCTGGGAAAGGTTTCACCAGAGCTCCCCTTTCAGCAGCACGCAGCGAGTTTCTCAGGTGAGTTTCTCCATGACACAGAGACGTTAGTTATATTTAAAGAACAGGTTTATTAGGGAAAGAGAGAAGCATAAAGAAGCACCTCCATAGTCACAGGTGGGCAGAGGGAGAGCTGCTGCCCTGAGCCAGTGCACAGATGGCACTGACATAGTCTTCTATTTGGGAGGGGCTCACACCTTCCAGGAGTGGTTTGTTTGTTGTTAATCATGTAGGATTAGTAAGGGACCAGAGATTGTCCTGACACTCCTTACACTCCCTGTAGCCTCTGCTACCTGCTTGAGGTGATTATGTTAATAATCCCTTCTACCCCTACCTCCTGTGTGGGTCAGGTTCAAATCTTGTGATCCCTTTTTAAACTTCTATCTCCTCCATCATTATCATGGACCACAAAGTTTCCCCTAGAACTCTTCAGCACATGCCGTGAGCACACAGATCAAATGCCATTCTTGGAGCCTTCTTCGTTGATTTATTACATCAGAACCAAACTAGATAAGCAAGAAAAGACAGTTCTCATACTAAATATTAGTTGGTATTGTTGATTATGTCCCAAATGGTGTCTGGAGAATTGTATTTCCCGATTAGATCTGATTAGCATGAGGAAACAAAAATACTGTTGGGTCGAATTGATTTTCTCCTGTAGCGGACTGCATGGACTTTATTTCACTTAAAAATACACATGTTATGGATAGTTCACAGAATGGTTAAGCCTTATCTTCAATAATTTAGGAAGTGTATTTGTTAAATAAGAAGCCAGTCTGGAAGACCAGGAAAATCAATGAAGATCGACCTTCCCGCATAAACTCTGTTTGAAGTTTAAAGATCCATTTACAACTTTTGGAAGAATAGTAAATTGCTCAGAGGGAAAAATGCAGTCTGATCTTAGTTTAGTTAGGGAAAACGCTTGATTAGGTTTTTCCATGTTATAAATAAAAGAGATAACAGTAAATGAGAAAGTGAACTAGTCTCAGAGGCAGTGGGGATTTCTAATAGCAGTTGAGCATGCTCTCAGCACTTAAACAGACACCAGTCCCTTTTCAAGTGGTATTATCATATATTTAGATAGATTTTAAATACTTATCGTACCACACAGATATTGATTTTTCCAATCTTAATTTTTGTTAGCATTTTCAGTGAGTTATGAGTTATGACTCATTAAAGTGTGGTGATTTTGTCATTGAAATAATTATACCTTATTAGCTTTTGGCTAAACTGTCTCCATTAGAGAACGTGCTGCCCCATTCTTCACATAAATCTTCAGAATCAACACAAGATGTAAATAATAACTTCCAAAAATACTTTGCCAAGGTACTTGCCTCAAGTTTAAAATCCTTCCTAACCAAAATTTGTATCATGTCTGCATAAAAACCTATAATGCTTCATATATTCTAGGGCTTTTATTTTGAAGAGCTAAAATGTCAGAGTATATAAAACAGTGTCTAAGCTAATTCTGTGTTATTTCACTAAGTAAAACGATAAGGTCTAACTCAAAGGAAAACCATTAGTTTTTAATTAAATGATTTCCTAAGTCTTCTCTTATACTGATATTCCCTAAATTAACTCTGACCTCAAATTCAAAACCGAACTAATGAAATGTCATATATATTTAAATTAACAAGTCACAAAATTTATCAGGGTCTTATATCTAAAACTTTTAAACATTGAATATTTTTTTTATTAAACTGTTGCAATGATTCCCCTCCTATAGTGAACTTCATATTCCCCATACTGAAGCTCAGAGATCTCTCATCCTATGTTTAAACATAAATTACATCTTTTTTTTTTAAATATTTTTTTAAAAAATTTTTCAAGCTGGGGTATAGGCCAGAGGCGTGGGGCGGCGAGAGGGTTCACCAGAGACAGAGTGGGGAGCAGAACAGGCAGATCAGAAATACACTGCTGAGGGGAGCAGCGGGCGAGGCAGGAGAGGTCTGCCGCACCATGCGGGATTCTCCCCAGCTGGGTGTCGAACTTGCATAGCGCGCTGCCGACAGCTCCACAGCACAGCGCTTAACCACTGCGCCACCAGGGAGGCCCTAAATTACATCTTTTTTATAAAAGGGTGTTGAGTAGAAAATAATTTGAAATCAAAGGCTTTCTAATAATTTTGAAAATTAGAGATTAGAAAAATATGTTCAACCCTGTACACACAATGTTTTACACAAATGTTACTTCAATAAAAATATAATAGTTAAAAATATTTGTAAAATGATGTTTTATCCCTAGATAGAGAGCAATGAACTGTTGAATGTTATTCAATAAAGTAATGTATGAGTGTTCCTTTAAAAAAATGTAGAATGTAGAAGGATATGTTTCGTGTCCCCCAGAAACTTATTGCCAGTTAAATAAATGAAAAAAATTTGGCATGATAAATGATAAAAAAAAATATATATATCAGTTGGACTCACAAAATATAACTGAATTCTTATCTTCAAACACTGAAATCAATGATGTAGCTTTTGGTCTGGATTCATTAGTAAATCTTTTAAACAATAATTAAAAAAAAAACTTTTTACACTTTTACATTCTGTATATTCCTTGATGTATCAATACATGTATCCTTTGTGGATTGGTATGCTTTCTTTGATAAACCATAGAAGAATATTAGCATAATAGATATCAATTATAAGTTTAATTTCCTTGTGTTGCTCTTTCTTACACAACTTCTAAATGTTAAAACTTTTGGCTGCAAGACACTTTATAGCTGCATGATGATCTGGGATCTTATTTTGAAACTGTTGCAAGTAAATTACAATAACATAACTATATTAAAGAAATTTAATCACACTTGTAGATTATATTAACTAAATCTAAGTCATGTAAAATATTATCACTCCAATACTTTTGGATCATCACATTAGTCAATATATCAATAAGTAGAAAATTGCTGTATATCTTTTAATTAGTTACTTTGATACACACTTAAAAAATCATAAAGGACTTACTCAAGTCCCAGCATGCAAGAACTATGTAACTACTATTAGCCTACACAGAGCAGGAAAATACGGTTCCTGCTTCATTCTGAAACTTAAATGCATTTAATTTTCCTAGCCCCAGTAACTAAACTCACACACACACACACACACACACACACACATACAACCATATATATACAATATAAAACTCATATATGTATACATAAAACTCATCTATATGTGTCAAGTTTTTAGTTGGTTTAGTTAAAATGCAGAATGGGTTACCTTAAATATATGGATGACATGATTAAATTTCACTACTTTAAAGATTGTTGATCTTAAAACCTGGTTACATTTTTAAATCATTATTTCTTCATGTTGAGTCCTAAGAGACAAACCTCACTACTTCAATGATTAGCTTAATAATGAAATCTTTTGTTAAACAATCTTTGGAGTACTAGCATACAATTAAACCTTTTTTCCCCAAAAACAATAGTTTGTATTTTAATGGCCATCTCATTCATTGATAATCATGTTATTTTTCAAATAATCTGGCATTTTAAATAAAAAAAAAAACAAACAAAAAAAACAACCCAAACAAACCTAGGTGCCTTTACTAAGAGAATGTAATTGCATGTTTTTGTTTTTTTTTTTTTTTAATCAGAGTGTATTTAAGACAATCTCTCTCAAACTATGGTATTCAACAACTCATCCGATAGGAATCTGGGCATCTTCATTTTTCTATCATTAAAAGAGAAAACCCAAAGGAGGGCATGGCGCCCACACAGCAGGGGACAGTGGGCATAATCTGTGGTGATGCGAAACCTATTTTGGGTCAGACTCCATCTTGTTTTGCAGCGGCCATGTTGAGAATTCCCGATGAAAATTATTCTGACTCAACCACTCAAAGACTAAGTAAAATAAAGATATCACCTGCAGATGGGGACAGCAGTCCGCCACACTGTAGAGTTCTGTCTGAAGGTTTGTGCCCATCCATCAGAGACAGACAAATGGACTTAGAAGCCAATCCAAAAGTTTCACCACAAATGACCTCAGTTCAGACCATCTTCTTCCTGATCCTTTCAAATTCCCTTCTACACTGACCCTGTTGGAACATATTTTAGGACTGTGTCTTGGTCTTGGACCCAACTATTGATTCCTGTTCTCAAACAAATTCTCTACTTAATATTATGCAGTCTGATTATTTCTTGTTGGACACTGATAAGAAATTCCTGGGAAATCAGGTATAGCAAAGATGGTCTGTGCTCTGGACCTTACCACAGTTAGGCTCACAGGATCTAGAGCTCCTGAATTATTAATCTGCACAGACAGGTGCTGTACTGAGACTTCAGTCATAATTTAATAACAGTTTAGACTGTAGAAATCTAAAAGTTACAAAGGATTTGGATGTATTCAGGTACTTTCAGTCTAGGAACTTCTATTGAAGATCAGGTATTATTTTACCAAGTTTTTAGGATGTATTGTAAAAAGAATCCATAAAAATGATGCTTATTCAATTTTGATGACTATAAAAGAAGTATGGGACTTTGCATAAAATAGGAAAGTATAAATACAAAATAGGTAGAAAATGCTAATACACTTCATTTAGTTTTGTGTTTAAACATGAAAATTTATTCTTTCATTGCTTAAAAATAAATTGTTAGGACCAATAATAAAAATAGATGAAAAAGTCAAGAAATATGGAATTTTTATGATTGACATAAAAATTACAGCAATAAGTTTGTCAGGTTTTTTATTTATAAGAAAATGTTATTCAAGAAACATCACATTTCATGCTGTCCTTGAAAAATCCTTTCATATTCCTTGAAACGAACGTCAGACACACTATGAAAAAATATTTACAAGAAACACTCATTTTTAAGTCATTTGCCAAACCATTACTTTGAGGATAGGTGGGTTTTTTATTTACATAACTTTTCTTAAAAATGAAAACGATAAAAACATAACCATATTCTTTACATTTTAACACTGAATATTACATGTAATTACCACTACTTATGAACTAACTTCCTTGTCTTGCTCTCGTGCTACTTTACAATCTAGATTGGGTTTTATTAAATGAAAAATCAAGTATTAAAACAGAGAAATGTTACATGTGCTAATTATAGAAAACCAAAGTGAGATGTTATTTTCAGAGATGAAGACATTTAGAAACATTACCTTGTATTACTTTAAAATCTAACGTCAGAGTCTATCCTGCTATAAAAATCCTTTCAGTATTTTCCTATGATTTTTATTTTTTGAGGTAATTCTGCATCAATTATGTGTATTTACTGTATTTCCTAAGCATTCTCCTACTACATTAACTTGTTTAATTTCACAATAATGATTACATAATAATCCCTAGATGTGTGTGATCTGCCTGTAGGACCATTAATTGTGGCTGTTTTGGCAGAATATTTTATCAAATATCCCAATCCATTCTGTTACAGCGCAATCTTAATTTACTTTCCTTGCAAAATTCCTCTCTCATACAATGGTAAAAGCAACATATTTAAATCATTTTCACCTCATTTCATAGGATATATTGCTACAAATGAAATTACTAGTGACAACTTTTAAAGCTCACTTTATATACAGCCAAGTTTCTTCTATAAAGTGACAATTTATAACACTCTGATCATGCTAACTTTGAATTTCCTTTGAGACATATAAATAGTGATAAAGCTGGCATATGGAATTATCTTATATAGGCATAGATGGCATTTAAACAAATAATGAGAAAGTAGGCATGCAACTAGGCAACAACCTAATTTTGAAAACTCCATTAGTTATCATTAAGTAGAGCAGAGGTCAGAAAAAAACAAAAAGCCCAGGAGTTGAATGAACTAGAAAATACACACATATGAATGGCATATGGATCCCAAGGAATAAGTGTGTTTCAAGGAATCCTTTATCATTTGTATGGTACCCAAAACTTGGTTATTAAATTTGGCAACATGAAGTAGTTGGTAAAGAAAGCAAGAATGATTTCAGTATGGCTGTGGGGACAGAAAGTAGCGTGGAGCGAATGGTGCCAGGAAGACTAGAAAGAAGTTGCCAGAAGAAGGAGTTGGAGAGGTAAGGAGAGTCAGTGCAAGACTTAAAACTAGTCAGTGGGGGGGGAGGGGGGGAGGAGGGAGGCGGAGGGAGGGAAGGAAAAGGGCACAAAATGGAATAGAAAAGAACACAAGGGACCATGGAGATGGATCACGGGTGAATTGGTGGTGGGCTACCCAAGGGGAATACAAAATGTAAAAGACATAAATAACAATAAAAATATATATTAAAAAAATAAAATAAAATAGTATTCGGACAAAAAGAAAAATGAAGCCCTGATGCAAACTATAACATGGAGGAATCTTGTAAACATGACATTCAGTGGAAGACACGAACAGAAAACAAAAACATGAACCATAATTGTATGATTCCATTTAGATAAAAATGTTTAGAACAGGAAAATCCATAGAGACTGAAATTACATTAGTGGTTGCTTAGGGCCAGGATGGGGCAGAGGACACAGAGGAATGACAGGTGAAGTATACAAAGTAGGTTTTGGCAGTGATGCAATGTTCTAAAATTGACAGGGGTAAAGGCTGTAAAACTCTGTGACGACACCAAATATCACCCGATGCGTTTAACTGATGTATTGTATGGTATGTGACTAATATTTCAATAAAGTCATTACTTAAAAAGAAAAAAAAAACTAGTCAGGGCGTATGAGGCTGCAGCAGGTGCTCGCTGGGGATGATCCAGTGGAGAAAGGGCACTAGAGAGATGGGGGGGCGGGGGACGGGAAGGGGGGCCCGGGACTGCTTACAGCACACGTGAGACTCTGCTGAGAGAGCGTCTCCCTACACCACATGGTAAAAAGCGAGGAAATTTCCTCCTGCCAGTTTGAGGGTGAAGTGACAGGTTCTTTTTTTTGTTTTTTGGTTTTTTTTGGTCTAAATTATTGATACATAATACACAACATACATATAATATAAAGTACAAAATAGAAAAACAATACGCCAATGAGTAAAATAAATCATGTAATATATATCTTTCACAGTGAGAACTTTGCTTTCATGTTTCCTTAAATTAGCCAATGCACTTCGATAATAAAGAAAGCACATTTCCTAAATATTAATGTGTTAGTATTAATTTATTAACGCTATACAAAGGTAAATCAATATATATTTTATATAATTCTGTACAATACATTATATGTATCTGTATAGATCAGTCTAAAATGCCTTTTTAAAAAGTGTTTCAAGAGAATCTGGTGTAAATATCAGAGGAAACAAATCATCTTTGACAGATATCAAGTTAGCTGTTGTTTTATAGATATATTTTTAAGGGGATAAAAGATGACTCAGAGCTCCAAGTCGCAGTATTAATTTTCAACAAGATTCCTTGCTATATAAGTACTAATCAGATAATATTAGGTATAAAATAATTAGAAATGGATTTAGTGGACATGTCCATTCTCTACTGATTGGACATCTATCTTGGAACTATGTAAAAGAGGAAATGCTCTCCCTCCTCGCCCTGCTTCGTCATCTGGCACAGCTGCTGAACGGTTGAAGAAAAGATGTCAAGTATCCAGCCAAAGCTTAGTCCTGGGTTCTCTTCCTTCCATTGCCTTTTTATGTCTAAGGTAAATATTTGATAGTATATCCTTTCTTAGTGGAACACTGAGAGGAATTCCTTCACTATTTTCTTACACAAGTTTTAAAAAGGGTAGCACCCAAAGTGAACAAAGATCCCAGGTTTTCTCTCTCTCCCTTATTATAACAGAAGGTGCCTTGGGAAATTAGGGGTCACCAGTCAATGCCCCAAGTTTCCCTTAGGACAAGGTATGGATTCCTCATGTACACAGACAGTAGAGAACAGCCAACGGGTAAACAGGACTTGGGACAGTTTTCTGTTATTTTGTCTACAGACATCTGATTGGACAGTACCTTCACAGCCCTGGTCTCCTTAGCCAATGGTTAGCACAGCCACTAGCACATCATCAGTGTTTATGCAGAGTCAGCAATAAAAGAGAACGGTGGTTTCTGCTCTCAGGCTGAAGATGGTAATGACTGGGCATTTGTAGCCCACATGTGTGAGGCAAACATTTAGAATACGTTAATTATTTAAAAGGCTTGTGAGGGGCCTCCCTGGTGGCCTAGGGATTAATGCTCAGTGCTATCACTGCGCTAGCCTGAGTTCCATCCCCAGCCAGGGAGCTGACCCACAGGGCACAGCAGACCTCTCCTGCCTCACCCGCTGCTCCCCTCAGCAGTGGATTTCAGTAGATCCGCCGGTCCTACTCCCCACTCTGTCTCTGGTGAATCCTCTCAACCCCTGCACCTCTGGATTGTACCCCAGATCTCCTATGCAAAAACAAAAATAAATAAAAGGCTTGTGATAGTCACACTGGACAACTTGCACCGACTTTTTGTTCGTTTGTTTTGAACCTGGTAGGGGTACATTCATAAAACACAGCAAATGCTTCATTGTCAAACATATTTTTAACCCAAAGACTTTATTCCATAACTAAGCTTAACAGATAATAGTGTGATATGTGTGGTGTAGCTTGGTACCTTGCTGTATGATGTGGTGTGGTATGGTGTGTGTGTGGTGGGTGTAATTGGTGTGGTGTAGTGTGGTGTATGGTGTGGTGGGTGTGATGTGGTGTGTGGTATGGTATGGTAGGTGTGGTGTGGTTGTGGTTGTGGCGTGGTGTGTGGTGCGGTGTGGTGAGGTACTACATGTTGTGGTTTGGTATGAAGCAGATACCCCGAAATTTAGAAGAAAGACTGTGACAATATTGTTTGAAAAGTGGGAAATACAGAAAGGCAAATCATTGGTTAGACTTGTCTTCTATATATACAATTTTTTTTTTACACAAGAATGAGAAACTAAGACCTGAGACACCAGAGAAATGCAAACTATGACCAGCACTAAGAGAAGAGCAAGACTTGGAAGAAATGTGGGCTGTTGGAGAAACAGCCAGCAGAGAGATCAGCCTGGGAGCTTAGAAACCAAATGAAAACTTTATGAGTTAAAAAATTCTTGGGTAGCAAATCCCTGAAAATAAAAATCATAATGAATAATTAATTAAATAGGGCTAGCATAAAGAATAAAAGTTCTCATGGACTGAGTATGTGTTTAATAGCAAAAATATGATAAAAAATTGAAAATTCTTCAGGCAATTCATGTATCACTCGGAGGCTTCTGTGATCTGGAAGTATAATTAACTTCATTATCTGGTTTTGGAAAACGTCAAGCTGTCATTTCTTATTAAGGCCACTGATAAAATCGAGGTGTCAAGGTTATAAAATCCATATATATGTGATATACAAGTGAACTCTAAAGAAGTTTGTCTTTAGAGATTAAATGCCAGTTGGTAACAGAAAATAAATCTTAGCGCTTTCATCTTGGAGATAACTTTTTTGGTGATCTTACATGTGTCTGTCTATCTGTTTGGAATTTATGCCTTACAAACTGATATGATAAATTAAGTTTGAATACTCTTTTTACCAGAAATAATTTTAAAATTTTCCCTATAAAAATGGTTTTCTGAAGCGAGATGTCAACAATGCTAAATTGAAAGTCATTTCATTTGTTCTAATTTATGCACAACTGAATGATATTTTTGGCTTCCACTTAGGAGAAGGTCATTAGAGTGTAATTGTCCCATTAGCAACAGTAAGAAAATGAAGCCATGAAGTCATAAACTATAAATTCATTTCACTGATCCTTTGGGGGTATATTTTAAGGTCTTCTTGTCTGTTAGTTTTCCCATAATGTAGGGTGTTGCAGACAAAGATGAATCTGTCGTTATTGTCTAAAAAAGTAGTGATGATTGGTCATATTCTCAGTATATTTATTTATTTCATTTGTATCCTTTGTGAATAATTAATGTAAAAACAGCTAACAGGGTTTCATGCTTAGTATTATCAAGGTGACATTCTAGCTTTTGTTGTTATTTTCCCCCTTTTCTATCCAGTCATTTTTGCTTAGGGAGTAGTTACTTAAACAAAAAATTTAGGGAAAAATTAGAGGACACTTCGCAGAAATCCCTGAATATTATTTTGTTTTTCTAACTGATGTCTCACAACAGTAATATTAAATAATATCCTAAGAGCTGGAGGCTTCTAGCTCAGTAGACATTGGACAGCTTTGATCTGGAGAGAAACTCTGACACTCTTTGTGCCTGTGGACTCAGCCTCTCTGCTAGCACAGGCAATATTCACAGCCTGGATGCCAGCTCACAGCGGATTATGATCTGTCTTTAAAATAAAGGACAAAGAACTCCCTCATGGTGCAGGGGTTAAAGTCTCAGTCCTATCAAGCTATCACCTGCCACTGTGGCATGAGTTCGATCCCTGGCCAAGGAGTTGACCCACATGGCGCAGCAGAACTCTCCTGTCTAGCCCGCTGCTCCCCTCAGCAGCGTGTTTCAGTCAGTCTGCCTGTTCTGCTCCCCACTCTGTCTCTGGTGAATCCTCTCACCCCCTGCACCTCTGGCCTACACCCACTTCTTCTAAGCATAAATAAATAAAAATAAATCTTAAAATAAAATAAAGGATAGTCATCATTGGCCCAAATCAGGTGGCATTACAAAAGACAAGTGGCTTGACAAAAGACAAGTCATACATCAATTCTGACCAATTGGGTCAATCTGATCTTCAGAGAGCTTGGACAAAAACACACAGGAGTAAGGAAAATCCACAAGAGTGACGGGTTTACAGATGCTGTGAGCACATAGTAATCTGACATGGGAAAAGCACAGTAAGTAGAAGCTACAGAAATTGTCCTTGGGTGACAACAGAAGAGACCCAGCACAGCCAGATGGCACGGTCACCGCTGAGGACTGGGAAACCTCCTCCTCAGCTGGTACATGCAGGAATGGCTTCAAATTCAAAGTGATTTGAACACAGATACCTCTTAGATATGCCCGTACCACCGGCTGCCCTGGCTGGTCTCTTACACCCAGGAATTAAAATTCAAGTCTCCATTCTGATTGACTGAGACTTGTGCCTCACTGGTGTCAAATATTTCAAGTTTTAGCCCCCCAGAGTAAGTGCTGTGAAAACCTGGCCCCCGACCCCAATGGAGCCACAGGCTCATGTCTCCCAGTCTGTAAAGACTGGCAGCCTCAGTGGCAGGCTGTACCAAGAGCTAGTTCAAGATCCTGGTGTACTATCATACCATATTTCTGTATTTGAGGGAATTTCCATTCAGGTCAGCTGAATCTTATCATAATATAGGTAGGTCTAGATCAGCCAGAACATAAAAACTTGACATCATTTGGGCCTCCCTAGTGGAACAACAGGTTAAGTCTCAGCACTGTGAAGCTATCCGCAGCCACTGCAGCACAAGTTCGATCCCTGGCCAGGGAGCTTCCCACATGGCGCGGCAGACCTCTCCTGTCTCCCGGCTGCTCCCCTCAGCAGCGTACTTCAGTCGATCTGCCTGTTCTTCTCCCCACTCTGTCTCTGGTGAATCCTCTCACCCCCCCATACCTCTGGCCTACAGCCCAGCTTGTGGGCATAAATAAATAAATCTTAAAACAACAACAATAACAACAACAAAAACTCTGACATCAGAATCATGAAAAGATGTTTTAATTTAGAAGCTCAGGACGGTGGCATTATGGCTGGCAGGCTCTTAGCACTCCTCGAAGTAGATCAGAAAAACATCACAGGCAACCCCTACGAGAAATTTCACTTTATGTGGACAAGCAGATATAACGCGCCACAGGCCTATTCTCAAGGTGGACAGTAACGAGTCCTCATGTGAAGGGTTCTGCGACGCCTTCGTCACACAGAGTTACTCGTAAGTCGACTTGGTTACTGGGCGGCCATCTATATGAGTCTACTGGCTTTATCAAAGAAAAACAAACTTCTCATAATTTATAAGGTGGCAGGTAATTTTGCTACTAGAAGCCCATAGCGGCTGAGGGTCAGACTTTGCTTGCTCCGGACACTGGATCCAAGGCCACTATCTCCCATGATGCTCATTTTCCAAACTCTTGACAGAGTTCTGTATGGTAAACCCATTGAGATGCTGTGTTGAAAAGATGTACACATCTCTTAAAGGTACAGGGAAAGAATTTATAGTTACAAGTCTACAAAAGAAATCATGTAGGAAAATGAAGACTCAAGCCTAATTTTATTTGTCCTCTCAGGTGCTGGTAATGGAGGAGGTGATGCACTGTTGGATTTGGGATCTAACTTAATTCCCATTGGGTTTTGGCTTTACCAACAGCTAAGGAATCATGCGCTTACCTAAATGTTGAGGTGACTTCTGTGTAGCCTGGGATGGGGTCAGAGGTCATGCTTCCAGGCATGTCTTGTAGAGTAACTGGGATGTGGATTATATTTAAAGACAGGATGCAGAAGAACATCCAGAAAGCATTTATAGTACAGAAGGTGTGGGAGCATTAACCCCTATGGAAGGTTTAGGAAAGATTAAGCATAGAAAAAGAGAAGGGGAAACTGATGGGGATATGGAGGTTTTTAAATTATTATTATTTTTTAAATATTTAATATTTAATATTTTTATTAAATATTTTTAAAATTTACTTTTATTATTCATATCTTTTACAGTATTGTGTGTTCCCCATAGGTTACCCATCACCTGTTCAGCTGGGAAGCCATCACCATAGTCCCTTGTGCTCCTTTCTTCCCCGTCTTGAGCCCTTACCCTCCCCCTCCCCTGTTGAATATCTCATTCTTATTTGGTTCCCCTACATTCCTGTTATAAGTGAAACCATTCAATATTTTTCTCTTTATTTCTGGCTTATTTCACTGATCATGATCCCTTCTAATTCCATCCATGTTGCTGCAAATGGCATGTGTTTATCTTTTTTGAATGCTGAATAGTATTCCATTGTGTATATGTACCACATCTTCTTGATCCAGTCATCTATTTTTGGGTATCTGGGTTGTTTCCATACCTTAGCTATTGTAAACAGTGCTGCAATAAACATACGGGTGCATATATCTTTTTGGATTAGTGTTTTTGTGTCCTTTGGGTAGATTCCCAGAAGTGGTATTACTGGGTCGTATGGAAGCTCCATTTTCAGCAGTTTGAGGAATCGCCATACAGCTTTCCATAGTGGTTGGACCAGTTTGCATTCCCACCAGCAGTGCAGGAGAGTTCCTTTTTCTCCACATCCCCGGCGGCATTTATTGTAGCCTGTTTTTTTTAATGTGCACCATTCTCACTGGCGTAAGGTGGTATCTCATTGTGGTTTTGATTTGCGTTTCCTTGATTATAGGGAGTATGTAGTTTTGAAGCCAAATAAAGAATGAAGTTCAGGTAAAATGTAACTGAAAAAGCACAAAACCCTTCCCTGCCCTCTACTCTATCCTCCTCCCACAGCACTCTCACCGTCATCCCTAATCCTCACTACAGTTTACCTCTGCCACATTCCTTATCAATTTCCCACAGGCCCCCAACCCAAAAGACCTAGTCCTTTGCCCTCTAGGGAAAGAGTTGACTAGCGAGCACTAGGTGTAGCTGAATCAAGCGAGGCTTTTTTAGAGAGACTTGTACATGAGGGAAGCAGTGCTGGAAAGGAAAGAATTTAGTCTGGCTCCTTGAAGGGAGTTTGGAGGAGCCATTTAAAGGGTAGTTTCAAGCGGAGGGGGTGGGGGAGGGCAGCATGATACCTCAATCTGGAGTGGCTATGCCCAGACATGTATAGACAGGTTATACTCCAATAGCTCGTTCCAGCTCCCTGCCTTCTCCTTCCAGAAAACTGTAAGGTTAATTATTAGTCAGAATCTAACACTTTTTGTCTAGTATGGCATCTAATAGTCAGTATGGTGGGTTAAACTGGCCAATGTTCTCCAGTTCACGATTTAGTCCACTTGTTAAAAGTGGGGCACTTTGAACTTGGGGCAACTCACCCTACAGCCTGGCAATTTCTTCTACTTAGACTGTCTCATTTGTCTCAAATTCAGAGCTTTTGTTTCCTCTGATTTCCCTTCTTGGACACAAGTCAAATACCATCTCTTCTCTCATTCTTTCATTCTCCCAGGCTTATTTTAAATATCACTTCCTCAGGCAGGCCTTCCCAACTCCTGATAATTCAGATCTCCTAGCTGTGTTCATTGTATCTAGAAGCTCTCTGTCATAACATTTAACCTAATTTTAAGTAGAAAACTTGTACAAGGATAAAAAAAAAAAAAATCTCTTCCCTCCAATAGAACTTGAGCTTTATTAATTCAACAACCAAATTGTCCTGCTCACTTTAACACATGAAACATATTTGTTGAATGAATGAATGAATGAATGAATGAATGAATGAATGAATGAATAAATAAATAAAAGTGTCACACTGTTCTGGCTTCTGTTGACAGGTCAAAGCAACCATATCAGCAATCTTAACAACTTGTTTCCGAACACACTAAATAGACATCCTTTAAAAGTCAGCAGAGGTTAAGAAAATAATGAAGCCACTCCATTCAATTGAAAAAGAAAGGTATTTTTGCTTAAAAGAGTCATTATGCAAATGTGCCCCATCAATTTGCTAGTAATAGCAAATACCATGTGACGATTAAATTGACTTTTGCATCTCATCGATTAAAGTTAACATTGCCTTCACACATCATTGAGTTCCCATATCATAAACAGTAATTAAGGTATTAATCATAGAGATTCTCAGATGGCATTACTTGCTTTAGTGAAGCGGTCTATTTCTTCTTTTTCTTCTTTTACTCTTTTTTATTAATCTCACTTAATTACATCCTGAGTGAGAACTATGCACAATATGATATACAGATCAAACAAACCCAGATAATCATTTTCACGAAGTCTGTCAACTCTGAATTTTCCCCCTTTTTATTTAGGTCATTTACTTGCATAGACTGACTGGCAGTGCAAGTTAGAATAGCTCCTCTGAAATGAAATGAAATTTTTGATAGAATCATCTCATTACGTATAGTACTGTGATTGCTTCTTTAATTAAATGATTTCTTATTTCCCAAGGAAAGACAAACATCAATAACAAAAAAAAAAAAAAAAAAAAAAAAAAAAAAAAAAAAAAAAAAAAAAAAAAAAAAAAAAAAAAAAAAAAAAGAGAGAAAGAAAAGAGAACCAAAGCAAATCTGGCCCTTTATAGATTCACTTGAGATAATATTGCATTTGAATGCATGAGACTTAGTCCATTATTGATTCTCAGAGCAAAGGGAGACTCCTTTAAAAATGAGTTGGCATTAGTTCAATGCCTACCACACATAAATTCATAGAAATTCATGCGATTTTACAAAACAAATTAGGCATCAGTATATATTGTAAACCATGTAAAGTTTTCTGGGGACCTCATTCTTTGGTTTAGTGGGCAAGTGAACAAACCATCTTCACACGCTCCATCTTATATGCAGAAATCCAATGCCTAAAGGTCTAAGTCAGTCTTTTCTGGTAAAAAGGATTGAACAAAGGGCATCTCTGTGGTGCAATCTTCAGAAAGGAAGAGATTAAGCCCTGAATTGCCTTCCTCTATTATCAGCATACCTTAGACTGGAAAATATAGATCCTTTAACATCCTGAAGCTCCTATCAAGAGCAGTTACAGTCTTCATGGCAATGTCTTACTGTATCTAGTTATATAAACTAAATTCAAACTCAATGTTTGGCAGAATAGCTCTCATAGGGTAAAATGTGTCGGGCTGCTTTTCTGGTTCTAATCATCACTTTGATTACAGAGTATACTTTTGTTTACCTATTAATATTTTCGAGACTTTATTTTTCAATGAACAATATGAATGCAAAGTATTCATATTGGTAAAATGACAATTTTTTAACTATCTTGGGTAGCCAATAAAATTGTGTAGTTTAAGGGGCCTCCCTAGTGGCACAACGGGTTCAGCATTATGAAGCTATTCAATGCCACTGCAGCACGAGTTAGATCTCTGGCCAGGGAGCTTCCCATATGGCGCAGCAGACCTCTCCTGTTTCCCCGCTGCTCCCCTCAGCAGTGGATTTCAGTCTACCTGCCTGTTCTGCTCCCCACTCTGTCTCTGGTGAATCTTCTCACCACCCCACACCTCTGGCCTGCACCCCAGTTCTTGTATGCATAAATAAATCTTTAAAAAAATTCTGTAGTTTAAACGTAAAGAAAATATATAATATGAGTGAAATTATTTTTACAAGATCAAATATTATGTGAATAATGAGAAACTTGAAGGTGAAGATGCGTTATGTGCAAACTAACACCATTTTGGGTGATGGTTGTTATTCATTTCTTGAGTTTCATTTGTGCCTGAATAAGGTAATATCTAACTATGAGTTTATTATCAACTATGAAAAAATACTTTTGTCAGGATAATTTTTAAAATTTTGGGTCAATCTTGGTAGAAGATGCAAGCTGGTAAGATAAGTTGCCCCAAGTCCTGTTTGAGCAGTTGAACTAAATCATGGACCAGAGAGTTCTTGGCCCACAACACTGACCATGAGGATCCATGAAAGATAAAAGCATCAGGGCCTCCCCGGTGGCGCAGTGGATAGGTTCTGCGCTGTGGAGCTGTCAGCAACAGCGATGCGAGTTCGACTTCCGGCTGGGGAGATTCCCACATGGCGCAGCAGACCTCACCTGCCTCTCCCGCTGCTCCCCTCAGCAGTGTGTTTCTGTCGATCTGCCTGTTCTGCTCCCCGCTCTGTCTCTGGTGAACCCTCTCGCTGCCCCAAGCCTCTGGCCTATACCCCAGCTTGTATGCATAAATAAATAAATCTTTAAAAAAAAAAAGGTAAAAGCATCAGGTCCTGACTGATTATTTCACAATATTCTGAAAGGAGAAAACTGGCCATATACACAGTTGGAATGCCAGCCTTCTGTGCACGCCCAGGCATACCCCAGAAGGAGCTATGACAATGCCCTCCTTCTCCCTCCTTGACATTCCCTATAAATATCTCCTCCTAATTCCTGGAAGCCAGGCTACGTTCTCCTTGCCTGCACTGGCTCCCTCATGCATGCGTCTCTCGAATAAATCTTTGCCTGGTTCGACTTCAGCCAATGCTCTCTGGTGAAATCTTTTCCTAAAGGGCAAAGGACCCACTCTTTGGAGTAGGGGCACTGCAACAATTTGAATATAAATTGATTACCTCTAGTTCTACTGACTGATATTCTGCGTGGTGAATTGAATCATCTCCAAAAGTCTCAAAACCACCTTTCTGTATACTAAGGCTTGGAAAGCTATGCTTTTATGTGCAGGCATAAAAGAATACTGATGCTATTTTTCAGACGGATTGTTGACTCAGCCTATGTTTGTGGAGACACTCTTGATGTCTACTCAGGTAATCCAAAGATGAGACAGATGAAATGACTCTCCAAAGGGGGAATAATGGAACAATAAATTAAAAGTTGGAAGAAAACAGAGGTAAAAACAAATTATACTTTCTTCTGAACTGAAAGCACAAAATCTTTCAATGACAGAAGTCACTATGCTCTTTTACTATTTAATGACCTTTTCATCAAAGTAACATTTTCTCCACTCGTGGTTAACATGAATTGCTTGTATTTCACCTACTGTTTGTTTTCTGCCTCCATGGTGTAATAGAACACTATGTAATTGAGTTGTCAGTGAGAAAGCTGCCAG
>PVIJ01015704.1:0-35405 GCA_004024925.1 Scalopus aquaticus
AGGTAGTAGTCTAGCTTCATTTTTTTGCATGTGGCTGTCCAGTTTTCCCAGCACCATTTATTGAATAGACTGTCCTTGTTCCACTGCATTTTCTTTGCTCCTTTGTCAAAGATTAGTTGTTCATAGATATGTGGCTTTAATTCTGGGTACTCTATTCGGTTCCATTGGTCTTTCTGTCTGTTTTTGTTCCAGTACCATGTTGTTTTAATTATTATGGCTTTGTAATATAGTTTGAAATCAGGGAGTGAAATTCCTCCATTTTCTTTCTTTTTAGTTAGGAGGGTTTTAGCTATGTGCTATCTCTTGATAATGGGATAGTCACTCCTTATCATGGGGTATGAATTATGACAATGTTGAGGAATCCTGAACAGGGAAGGGATTTTAAATGAAGATGTAATGTAGAGAGATGATTGTTCTTGATTTTTTTGTTCCGTGGAAAGCCCTCAGCTAGTGATAAGAGCAGACTGGCCATTAGTAATCATCTCAAAGGGTAAGAGGGCATCCCCTTTTGTAAAGGTGGGACAGGTAATAAAGGGCATTAAAAATAAAAGCAGGAAAGGACATGGGTTACTTAAGGGTGCTGCACAATGTAGGTTTGTTGGTAATTGCAAGGATGTGGGGTGGGGTAAGCCATGAAGTCAGGGAAATGGATAGTAGCCTGAGCAATAAAGTTCTTGGATACCTTGCTAAGGAGTTTACATTTTATCCTACAAGCATTTTAGAAGTGTTACAATTTACAAGGTAGGTAAGATGATGTCAAGATTAGATTTCTGTTTAAAAAAGATCAGTCTGATACCAGTGTGAGAACACAGGTGGGAGAAAGTGTAAAGAAAGCAGATAAAGAGAACAATTTAGAGATTGTTTGAGTGAACTGATGAGAAACAGTAAAGACCTGAACGAAGGCAGTGATGGGGCAGAGAATGAGGTAGACAGAAGAGAGATATGGGAACAGACACTGTAAGGCCTGGCAGTATGAGAAAGAGGCTCACTTCCAGATCTTGCACTTATGTGGCTGGGTTTATGGTGTTGTCACCAAGACTAGAAATGGAGGAGGAAATGTTTTTAGGGGAGAACATCTAGCTGATCTTCCTCCACTGAAATTCTCTCTCCTCATCTCAGTAGTACAGTTCTTTACTGGTTCTCTTCTGTCCTGGCATCTTCTCTCTCAGCTGTTTAGCGGAGTTTCTTCTTTTGCCCAGACATCCTTATTGATAATTCCTTTAGGTTGGACCTGGCAGTTTTCCTCTATAAGCACTTCTTTTTGATATTTTTACACTTCTGATTTTGTCTTGCTATTATCTCTACATTATTTGTTATAACTATCCACATTTTCACCTACTACCCTTAGGCTAAGAACACTCAACTATCTATTTTTAATTCCAGTGTAAAAATCCAGCTGCCTATACAGCATCTCCACCCAAATGTCTCACATGTCCACACCTAACACATCCACACTGAAAAACCTACTTCTAAAACCTACTTCTTACCCTTGCAAAATTTTCTTCTCCTACTTACTCACATCCAGTTGACTCAAGTCCTGATGTTGCTCCCCATAAAAAAACTCTCAAATTCCTTCATTCTTTTTTCCTCATTCACTCTTCAAGAATAAGTGATATATGTATTCTTAGATATGATTATACCTATATTCATATGCACACTTATGCTTGCCATCTTTGCCTTAAATTCCTTTAATCCCATAACCCATTGGGAGAAAGTCCATTTTTTCTGCCTGTCATGTCTATGTCACACAGTATATGTCACTTTGCTTTCCTGTAAGTTGCTCCTTTGCCAACTAATCAAGTTCTAGATCCAAAGTTACCTCTTATATGAAGCCTCCTAAACCACTCTTATTTCAAGCAAAATTATTTCATCAGTTCTGTTTCCCTTGCAATTAGTCTCTCCTACTAAATTGTGAAATCCTTGAGTACCAGGGACATACTCTTTATATTTCATAATTCCAAAAATTTAGCACTTTGATAGATTTTGAATTGAATCAATATATTCCTTATCTTTTTTTTTTTTTTTTACATACAAGCTGGGGTACAGGCCAGAGGCATGGGGCGGCGAGAGGGCTCACCAGAAACAGAGTGGGGAGCAGAACAGGCAGATCAGAAGCACACTGCTGAGGGGAGCAGTGGGTGAGGCAGGAGAGGTCTGCCCCACCATGTGGGATTCTCCCCAGCCAGGCGTCGAACTCGCGTCACCGCTGCCGACAGCTCCACAGCGCAGCGCTCAACCACTGCGCCACCAGGGAGGTCCAATATAGCCCTTCTCTTAGTGAGGCAGTCCTGCTTGAACTCTAGGGAGGTGTTTTTTGTTAGACGATTTTACCCCCCTTTCTCTGGAGTTAATTAAAACCACCTGAACCACAGTTCATTATGGGAGGGAGAGAACTACATCAGAATCACAGGGGAAACTTTTTCAAAATATACTTGCCTGCCTTGACCTTTGGATCTGAAACACGAATATTGAACAGCTGATTTGGCTCCTGGTTGAGAAACACTAGTAGAACATATGCATTTCCAAGGTTTGCAACTTCTATTGGCCTCTTATCACTGAAACCTCTCCACTTCTTCCTCTAGATGGATGTGTCTCCTGCTTACATGTAATCTTGGGGTGCTCAACCAGGGTGGTGGCATCTCATAGGAATGCACTGAGAAAAAAGTGTAGAGGCACTTATTTCCTGGATTCCAAATGACCAGAAAGGTGAACGACATTTACAAAGTAAGGACTGGAAATGCTGAGCATCCTATAGTCCCTCACAATGAAAACCTGTCACAGCAAAAATGCCAGCCACACCCCCATGGAGAAACACATTCAGTTGGAGATCAGGTACTCTTGATTCAGTCTCTCTATCAGCCTTGGCACATACTCTCAACTGGTGCTATTCCAGGGCTGAACTCCCTTCAATTTCTCCATGTTCCACAAACTATGGAAACAGATTCTCACTTTCAAATACACTCATTTAATATTTAGGTGGCAAGGAAGCTTGTCTAAACTCCATTTCTTCCTTCCATCTAATTAAATTTTACCCTCTACCCACTCCACTGAATGTTTCATCTAAAGTACAAGTGGCATGGAGAAGGGAGAAAAAGAACAGGAGCCATCACAGCCTCATAGTTTGGTTTGAATTCTCATGTCAGACAATAATTTCAGGTTGGCTTAACGTGAAACCTTTTCCAGAAGTTATCTCTTTACTCCCTTTTTAAGTGACTACTCCTTTCTTGCTTCCTCATGCCAAAGCAGTGTGTAGGTTTGCAGTAGAGGCAGTCTAGAGCCCACCGATATTTGGCTTTACTCTTCATTTAGATACATGGGAAGAGGCCTTTTTTTTTTTTCACTCTTCCTATAGAGTGAGACCAAGTGACTAGTTCTGACCAATGAATCATGAGTGGAAGGATGCCAGTCACTATCAGCTGAAGCATTTCACTGCCAGTGAGAAGTCCTCAGAGTTAAGGAGTTGACCATGGTGTTAAGGAGTATCCACCAATCTGGGTCCCAGAACAAAAACAATGAGCAGAGCCCCTGCTGATTCTCGTCAGACATGTTGATAGGCAGAAATGGTAAATATGTAATTAGATTTTTTACTGTTGTTTTGTGACACTGAGTTTGGGGGAATTGTTTGTTATCTCAGCATAACCTAACCTACCATGATTAACCTGGTGTTCTTTTGCATGTTTAGATTCTTTCCATCTTTGTGCATAAAGCATGAATCAGAGAGGCTTAGGTTTGAAGCTGAGTTTCACCACTTAAGAGTGACCTTGACCACAAACCTTTCTAAACCTCAATTTCCTCATGTGGCAAATAATGATCACGGCAGTACTAACCTTATATGATGGTAAAATCTGCATGGAATCACACAGGCACAGTTTACCACAGTGCCTGGTAAGTAGCAAAGACTTAGTAATGTTACTTACTATTATCATTTATTGTTGATCAGAAATTGACTTCACTGGCCCCTTCCCCAAATCCTCCAGGAGTCTTTAGCTTTGTCTGCCTGAAATCCTTCTACTGTCCTTCTGCCTAAAGAGCAAGTAGTCTGGGGCTGCTTCCTGCTTCTTTACTTTCCTTGCAACTCCCAGAACAGGACATTGTTCGCAACAGGCATTGTGTCATCCATGCATTTCATGGAGCATACACACTTGTGATTGAAGATGAGAACATATTTATGCCAAATGAAAGAATCAGCTCAGCCAAATTGAAGAAGTAGAATTACTTTTTTTTCAGTGCAAACCTGGCATGTCTGGGAAACGTCAGGAAATGTCCAAATACCCACTTAGTCTTTTGTTGCCGAGTATTCGCTGGAAGAGGCGGAATCCAGCCTCTTGGCCACATATCAAAAATAAACACACGTTCTAAATTAGCATAAAACAAATCCCATTTGCATTTATGTGACAGCCAAGTCTCACTATTGATGCCAGAGTTTGTTCCTGGACCACTGGGAGTCCTTCAGCACTTGGAGATAATTGCAGGTTATCTTAGGACAGGTGCCTTCCTCCAACACGCCTGGATACTATTCTCAGCTTGACACTGAGTTTTACCAGGTCTCCACAGCTAAGGAAACTGGAGATAATTACTTGGCTGACCCAGACAGAAATACAAAACACTTATGCCTTATTTAGTTTTATTTTTGACCCATACATCAAACTTTCCAATTGTAGACAGTTCTACCAGCTATTCCCTGGTCTGGTAAGTCCTCTCCGTACCTAGAACCTAGTTGGGAGAACCTTGAAAGCCAACCACAAAATCTGTTTCAAAAGGAAGAAAGGCTGAGTATATATGCTCTATGGAAGGGAGAGAGGAAGGAAAAGAAGAAAAAGAATGATATTCCTGGTTCCTGAGAATCCTAATGTTTTTTATTATTATTGATTATTATTTCTTAGAATTGTCTTGGAATTATTATAGCATTTTCAGGGTTTTTCTGAGGGATTCTTTTTTTCCTTATTCATAGCCAATTTTGTCTTTTCCTTTCTTAAAGCTTTCTTTCAAAGTATTTCTAAAACAAGCTACATTTATATGTTTTAACACATTTGCAAAGTTGAATCTCCTTTTCCCATGAGATTCAATATGAACAAATTACTAATTTATTGAACCTTTAAGTGCATCACAATCATGCGTCCTGAACACACATCAGAGCCTTACATTAGTTAATCCCCTAGTGCTCTAAAGCAACTCTGTGAACGGCAGGGGGTTGGTATTCCTGAAACCCTCAATCAATGACAATTGATTTGACAGCATAGCAGTAGCTTTTTGATGGTATAATCTTAATTGTTTCACGTGCCTTCATTTATTAAAACGCTAATGCAGGGATTTTTTTTTAATTCCTGGAATCTACCCAGGTGTTCTAGCTATATTTCCATGTACTTCTCAATTGTACAGGCAGTGATGAGTGGAAAGAGCTGGGGTGGCAGTTAGGGACCGACACTACCCCAGCTAATCCAAGATCATGAGCTAATCCAAAATCCTTGGGCAGGTCACTTAATAGGATGGGTCAGACAAAGGTTTAACAGTCCATTAAGGACAGTAGGAGCTTGTCCTAGTTACCAAGCAAGGTTGTTTGTGGGGGAGAGGAGGTGTTGTGAGATAGTCTTAGGAGAACCTGACTCTAGAGATTTCTTTTGTAAGTCAGTAGTTGGAACCCAGAAGGTGAGGTGAGGTCCCCAGCCTAATGTGACAGAAATCCATTCAATTACCTTGTCCTTGGAATAAAATACATAGAGTATAACATCACCAACTTGGGGTCATCCAAGTGGGTGCAAGGGTTGAAACTCTGGGTGAGTAGCAAGACGGGATCCTTTTTTATGGGGGAAAAAAGAAAGAAAATTGATGCTAAGCCAGAAGAAAGTAGCAGAGGAAGGAGTCTGGGTGTTCTACTGGGAATGAGTACATTATGAATCCTTGGGCGTCTTTACAAATGCAAGGATTTGCTGGGTGACAGCCTGTGGTTTAGGAAATCCTACAAATAAGCTACTCAGTGCTGCTTCCTCCAGGCCACCATCCTTTCTACTCCTGCTCTGCTCTTAACTCACCATTTTACTTTTGAGATTGTTAGGGCACACGTGAATATAACACTTCCCAGAGACTCACGATGGAAATCCACGTTTTCCATGTCAATGACTACTAGTTCTATATAAAACAGACCAATATGTGATTCATAAATATGTGCTGTAACATCAGAAGAGCCCTGCAAAAGAAGAGAGGTGCATGTGTGTCCATGGGATGGTCAATGGGGTGCATTACTCTTATAGCAGCACTCCTGGGAGCCTTAAAGGAGCTTGCTGCTCCTTGATTGTTTTTCTCTGGATAGAAGCCTTCCAGATCTGACTTTTCAAATTCCTGATTGAATTCCCAGAATCTACTTTTCCTGACTATAACCAGAAAGGCATGTTTAAATGAACATGAAATTCCATCAGTCTAAAGCCTTGTTCACCCCAGTCCACCAACCCTGTCACCAAAGCCACTAACCATGCCCTATTGTGTTACTGTGGTATCCTAGGTTATCATTATGAAGTCTTTGCTCTTGCTTTAGAAAACATGACGTTCCATTAAATGTATAATCTGGGTTCCTGCCAGGCCAGGGGTGCATCCTGCTGAAAATTGAAATGAGCTAAAATTTAATGTCATGGAAAAGAAAAGACCCATACACTAGGAAAAAGGAAGCTGAGGGTTAGGTAGAAGAGTGAATTCCGTGCCCTGTGATCCAATGGTTTCAGCCTGTAGATAGTGTCTTCCTGGCCAAAGGATCTTAGAAGCCCAAGGAAAAAACAAGTCAGCATTCTTTCCCTCCCCACTGTGCTGTGATTGGTGCTGGACAGCACTGTCTGAGGTTCTAGGACAGAATACCATGTCTATAGGGATTACCAGGGGGCCTCTTTGCCATCACTACTTCTTGGCACACCCCCAGCTCTGGATTCAACAATCATTAAGAATGAGCCTGGATAGAAATAGCAAGTAAGAGGGCAGTGTGCTATATCACACTGAGTTCTAGTGAGTTTTTCATTCAGCCCCCAAATATCCCTCTCTTCAATGTGACAAGTAAAGGAAATCAGAAGAGTCTACCTAAATGTAAAGATAGGTGTTTATAAGGGCTCCCCATCATTTTTTCCCAGGAGCATTGTTGGGTCTTCAATGTACTGTAAAGGGTTCCATGGTGCATTTAGAAGCTTACTCCAGGGTTAAAGAGAAAAACAGCATTGTCCTTCATAATCGCGAGCTTGGAGCTCAGAGCACTGGCTGGAGACCTGCCTCACATTTTAAGTGGTTTTTTAGAAACTCAAAGTAACTTATTTTTGATGAATATAGAAATAACATATGTTCATTGCAAAAAATTCTGAATATTCAAAAAAACTTTAAAAAATAATTTAAAAGTCCTGTCTTCTAGAGAGAAATACTATCACACATTGGGGAAGCAGACACATAGACACGTGTGTGATTAGTTGTCCTTTTTGTTTTTTACAATGGACAATCATAGCACACATAATGTTTGGTATGTGTATGTTTGGTAATTGTATTTCCACCTAAGAGTATATTATGAGCATTAAATAATTGTCCTAAAATGTCTTATTAGTGTCCCTAATATGCATATTCAATACTATCCATATGTCTTGCCTTAGTTCATAAGTCCCTGTTGTTGGACAGTTAGGTAACTTTCAGCTTGATTATAACAAACAGCACTGTCATGAATGTACATGTAGGTATTTCTTGATGATGATCCTGAATTTTTTCTGTAGGATATGGAATTTCTGGGTAGAAAAGTAGAAGCCCATTTTAAAAAGCATTTGAGATATGCTACCAAACCCTCTTCTTGTCTATAATACCCAGTATAGAAGCCACAGGTGGCTATTTAAATTTAAAATCACTAAACTTAAATAAAATTAAAAGTTCATCTCCTTGATTGTGCTGGTCATATTTCAAGTACTCAGTAGTCACAAAAAAGATAGTAGCTACCATACTATTATCATAGAAATTTCTAACGGACAGAAATTTCTATTGGACATTGCAAATCTAGAAAGACTATACAAATTTGTATTTTAAGAGACAGCAGCGCCTACTGCCTGTAGTTGGCCAATACTGAATATTGTAGATCTTTAAAAATCTTTGCCAACTTAATAAATATTATATCTTTTTTTATTTTTTCATTTATTTATGACTAATGAAGTTAAACATTTTTTTAATGAATTTCACACATGGTTTTTTGAGGGTGAATAACTTATGCGGTAAACCTATTTTCTATTGGGATTATCTTTTTAAGACAACTTTTTACATATCAAGATCATTCTTTAAAGAGTAGTCTGCTGTAAGAGTTTTTAAAATATCTTTTGTGTATGACATTTTTCACTTGAGAAAAGTAAAATTTTAATGTATCTATATCCTTAAGTAGTTTTCTTTATTGTTCCTGTCCTGTTTTAAAAGCTCTAAACCTAAGATTACAGTAATATTCATCTAAATTTTCTTCTAGTTCCTTCATCATTTCATTTTAAACATTTAAACTTCCAATTCTCCTGGAATGTATTTTGGTGTGTGGTATAAAATATGTATCTAATCTTTTCCATTTCTCATGTTACCATTTGCCAAGAATCACATTTAAAAATAACAAATAACTGTCTTGACTTGAACTCCCACTAAATGCTTACATGTCCATGGATCTATTTCTAGATTTCCTATTCTGTCCACCTAGTCTCTGATCTCTACCATCCTGTTTTTCTTTATGAATTTGCCTTATAATACATTTTAATATTTGAAGATTTGATATCTTTATTTCTTAAAATCTTTTAGCTCTTTTTTTAAATCAGTTTTTCCCCTCTAAGATAAACCTAAAATCATTTTTGCTAAATTTTTCTCACCACCAAAATAAAGTCAGAACCTTGACTTAAAAATTTAATTCAATTCAAATTAATCTGGGAGAAGGGATGATCTCTAATCATTGAATTATCCATTCCAGGACATGGTGCTTCCTTCCATTTTTTAAAAAATACTTCTTGTTTGTCTTTCTGATCTTTTTTTTTTTTGGTGGGGGGGGAGAGTGAGGACCACAAGATGGGCAACTCACTATTTTCCAACAATGTCTTTGAGCTATGAGCTAGTGTTCCCAGTCTCTGAAAGTAACAAAAGAAATTCCATTTCTTAGCATTGAAATACATTTTCAGTATCCACCTTCTCATAAATCTGCAAGAAAGAGATCTCACTTTTCATCCCAAGAATCTGGGAGTTCAAAACAACCTTTACGGAAAAACCAAACTCTAGGAGCAACTGCAAAGCACATTTGATGTCTAGCTGGCCAGTTTATTTTGCAGGACTCTTTTTCCAACTCCCAAATACTTTTCCAGTCTGTGAAATTCATCTCCCCTTAGAGGTAACAGCAAGTCCTCTCCTGGCACTGGGGAGTTCACAGTTTTAATGAGCAGGTACCTTTCTGAGGGGCTTTTTAATGTGGAAAGTGGTTTTTAGTCGATAGCATGATGCTTCCTTGAATGACTGAAGCTTGGCAAATCTAAGGGACTTGGGAAGTGTTTAATTGTTCAGCATTTATCTCTCCCTTTAACTCAGTCCTGAAGCCTAACCACTATCCATTTCTGTAAGGAAACCAGCGCTCCTGCACCTCCCTGGTAGCCCACTAGTCAGCCGAAAAGCCAAGAACTTAAATTCGCCTACACCAGAGGTTCTCAAACCGAGGGGGAATGGGAATTTACCCGCATGGGGCTTTTGGCAGTATCTGGAGACTTTTTGGGTGGTCACCACAGCAAGACTGGAGGGAGCTGGAGGGATGTGGAGGGGAGAGTACTGGTATCTACCGCGGACAGGCCAGATGCTGCTAATCACCACCCTGCAACGCACAGGGCAGCCCCACAACAAAGAATTCCCCCGCCCCAAGCTCAGTAGTGCCCAGATTGAGAAATCCACCTAACGTTTTACACAAACTGCCCAGTCGGCGTGCATTACGTTATTAGAAACAAAGATGTTGCATTATGTAGGACTGCGTTTGGTTTTTTAAAGACACGATCGACTTTTAAAAGCCCACGCCTCTTTAGGCTTACTTCTCAAGTTTTGCCTCTCCTAAGCAAGCCTTTCTCACCAAAGTTTCTAAAAGCAAATGTAAAGGATTCACAGAAACGTAGTAGGTCAACAGCATTCTCACAATCCTCGGTCACAGAAAGCAAGTCAGAAAAAAGTCCGTCCACCCAACAGGCAGCGGCGCCGCTCTGCGTGTTCCGCAGCGGAGAAGGATGGGGAGACAAGCTCCCTGACAAAGGCGCGGGGTTGGAGCAGCTGGCAGCTCCAGCGGTCCCTTTCGGTCCCAGGAAATAGGCAAGCCTGTCCCAAAGCGACCCTGCCAACAAGCCCAGCCCGGCAAGAAAGCATCATCAGGTCAGCCTTGGATGGAACAACTCATGGCACTTACTTGTCCAAAATGAAGTACAGGTCAAATCCCCCATAGCAGGCTGGTCCCCCTTCTTCCCTGCGTCCCCCTTGCCCGGCGCAGATGAGCACAAAAGTGGCCAAAGAGAGACACTTGAAGCCAATGCCAAGGGCTTTCTGCTCCACGGTGGCCATGACCTGCAGCCCAGGGAGAGAGTAGGGTCCTCTCCTTCCTTCGTTCCTCGAACTCGCCAGCACCCTCAGGGACACGCCATCCGAGGTGTCCTCCTTTCGGGCCCTTTATTCCCCCTCGAGCTCCTGAAACTCCCCGGAAGCAATTGTCCGAAAAAGTTCAAGGTTTTCCTTCGGGTTTCCGCTTCGATTCTGTTTCTGGGTTTCAGGTTTCAAGAATCCCAGTACTATACTCCGCTTTTTTAAAGGGGCTGCCCCTAACTCCGGCCCCCGCGCCGCTCTCGAGGGTGCGCTGAGGTTTTGCAGTTTGAAGCAGTTCCGTCCTGACGGTTCTTTGTCCTGGATTTCAAATGTTATGGGGTGGGTTTTCAAATTGTTCTTGGTCGGGGGGAGTGCTTTGCCTTTTCTCCCTCCTCTCTGCCCCCCTTTCTCATTTTGATGCAGAAGAAAGCTCAAAGGGTGCCCCCTTGTGGCCGAAGACGGCGAAAGCCCTCTTAAGCTTTCTGCGGAGTGTGACTGCTCGCCTTTTCTTACTCCTTTTTCTCTTGCACCTTCTTTTTCTTTCTCCGTAGCTTCTTACCCCTTCCTAGTTCTCACCCACTCTCAGGACTTGTGGTCCTCGGCTTTCCTTTCCAATCCTGTGTCTGCAGATAAGTCACTGTAAACATTTGATGAGAAGAGCTTCCTCCAAACACTGTGGCTCAGACCCCAGGTTAGAAGCTTTGCAAACAAGCTGTTGTGCAAATAAGGTAGAAAAGAACAGGGCTTTTGTGATCTGAATCATCCAGTCATTAGTGCAGATCATAAAAGAGACTGTAGGGATCCAGTATTGTGGATGAGAATTGCATAGTCTCCCGGAGAAGGCTGCTCCTGGCTGGGAACAGTTGGGAATTCTAAATCGATACTCTTGTCTCCAGATATTAGGGATTCTGTGAAAAATTCTTTCAGTCTGTAAAGTGTGACTTCCCCCCACCTTATCTTTGATTTAGAACAAGAGAACTGAACAGCTTTGAAGATTTTAGACTTTCCAAATATTTGGGGAACTGGCAAGAAGCCTAGTGCTAACATTTCTTAAATGAGGAATCTTGGTTAGAGTGGCTTCTGAGCCCCCATTGGAGGTGGGAACTCAGCGTTAGCTTCATATGTCTTCCATTCAGGGAGTCCTTAATGCACACACGTGCTCCATTTTCTAGGGTTATTTTTCCAGACACACCTTTCCCTGCACTGGTGAGCTTCTAAAACCCTTATTCCCCAGTGTGACCATCCATGGTGGGACCACCTGCCACGTATTCTGTGGAATCCTAGTATATTTGGAATGCTCCATTAAAGTATAATTTTATTGTCAAATAAGTTTTGGAGATTCACAACAAAGTTGCACTAGCCCTCCTTCAAAATGATCTTTAATGTTCCTTATCTGCTAGTATTCATACACACTGCTATCCCCTAACCCATTCACTTCCAAATGCCACACTGAATAAAACTGACTTATATGTAACTAATAAGGCATCTCAGGAATGATGGTGTGTGACTTCTGAGGTGAGGTCATAAAAGATATTGTGGGTTGGTCCTTGCTCTCTTGGATCATTTGCTTTGGAGAGGTCATTCAGGCAGCTGTGTGGAAGTGTCCAAGTACTGAGAAACTCATATCCCCTGCTGATAGCTAGCATCAATGCCATGTGAATGACCCATACTGGAAGTGAATCCTCTGCAGTTCTGTGATGAGAAGACATCGTTTCTTTTCTTTTCTTTTTTTTTTAGAAATGTGGGAGAGAATTGTTTTTTTTTAAGATTTTTTTTTTTTTTTTTTGCGTAGAAGAACTGGGCTAGAAGTGCTGGGGGTGAGAAGATTCACCAGAGAAAGTGGGGAGCAGAACAAGCATATTTACTGAAATACACTGCTAAGGAGAGCAGTGGATGAGACAGAAGAGGTCTGCTGCACCATATGTGGGCTAGCTCCCTGGCTGGGGATATATCTCAGGCCATAGAAATGATTGCACTGAGACTTAACTCCTAGGCCAACAGAGAGGCCTGAGACATCATTTCTTGAGAGCTTTACAGGTAAAATAATTTAGGAAGTTATGTCTTATGTTAGTCTGGAAAGGAATCATAATTGCTTTAATGGAATTCTTCAAAGGTAGAGACACCATTATTATTATTTTTTTAATTTTTACTTATTTATTGCATAGAAGAACTGGGGTATAGGCCAAAGGTGTGGGGGGTTAGAGGATTCACCAGAGACAGAGTGGGGAGCAGAACAGACAGATCTACTGAAATACACTGCCAAGAGATGTCTGCTGCACCATATGCCGGTTAGCTCCCTGGCCGGGGATTGAACTCAGGCAGCAAGAGTGATAGCCCTGAGACTTAATCCCTAGGCCACCAGGGAAGGCTTTGACATCATTATTAAAGACAGGTGAGACACATCTCCTGGGAGACGGAGATGATTCTTTAGAGAATGGAGAAGTAGCTAGAGACATTCAGATACTTGAGTGTCTCAGCTACCCATGACTTTCTTCCAACATTCCAGAAAGAGGTCTATTAATATGAATAAACTTGTCGCTCCCTAGCTTGGTAAGGCCACAGCCCGGGTTGAGGACCTTCAAGGAAGCGTTCCTTCTTAGGAAGTCAGGATGCAATATCTCTGCCCATAAGCAAATTAAACATAAGAACTATGATTAAGTTTCTCTAGTATGCCTGCATGCATGTAGCCCTTCCCTCATTGTCTAAGACCCCATGAATGGGCCCAGGTGCTGAGCTGCTCCTTTGATAAGAATGCATTCTTGCCTGGTCAGGGGTTAATGTTCAATACTGAGAACATTTACTCCCCTCCCATACATTCTCCTACTTGCCTCAAGGAGTCAGCAAGACGGTTTCCTAGATTAACTGTTTTAGGAAGCCTTCCTCAAACAGGATGTGGTATTTCTGTTCCTGTATGTTTTTTTTTTTAAAGATTTATTTTTTATTTATACATACAAGCTGGGGTACAGGCCAGAGGCATGGGGTGGCGAGAGGGTTCACCAGAGACACAGTGGGGAGCAGAACAGGCAGATCAGAAATACACTGCTGAGGGGAGCAGCGGGCGAGGCAGGAGAGGTCTGCCGCACCATGTGGGATTCTCCCCGGCCGGGCATCGAACTCGCGTCGCCGCTGCCGACAGCTCCACAGCACAGCGCTTAACCGCTGCGCCACCGGGGAGGCCCTGTTCCTGTATGTTTTAAGCTAAAAATGTTTTAATCTACTAACCAGGAAAATAAAAGCAGGACTACCTAAAGAGGAGTTAAACAATCAGCCTGTCTCCTGTTAATTGACCATTGTCCGCACGCAAGTAGCTTCCCTTCTTTTAACCATTAAACCTAAACAAATGCTGGACTGTTCTTGTTAATGGTAAAAATGTCCCTGATCAAAGACCACCACTCAGAATAAAGTCCAACAGCTTCTTTTACCCTAAGGAAGTTAAGACAAAATGATTTCACGGAGTAAATATCTAGCATCCCCTATAGTCTCCAGTTGGTCAAACATCAGTTATAAAACATCTTAACCTCAGAGAAGTTAATCATTATAGACTTCAAACTTCAAACAGGTGAAACTATCTCCTAGATGTCCTGTTTTTTCTGAAACTAGTAATTGATCACTGTTTAGAATGTATACACTTAAGCTATGTAATCTATTATTGTCTGTTACAAATGTACTTGCTTGCTAATTTTTAGTGTAAAAATCCCGCTATCTGGGCAATAAAGTAGAGCAGCTGGATCACTCTTTCTGGTGTGTGCTGTCTCTCACTCCCTCCCCTTTCCTCCTTACAAAGCGCAGATGCCTTCTCCACCCTCCCAGGGACCCAACCGCGGTTGGAGCTGGCCTCCAACACAAGTTAGAGCTTTAAGTGGCTTCTTCTCTCTAGCCCAAAGATATCCATTCTATCCTCTTCCAGCTAGAGGGTTTTGTGCTACCTCATTCACTCTGGGTAGGTGTCTTTCAAATATTTCCAAGGAATGAAGTTGCCATTGAATTAAGAGATAGGGTTTTTCCTGAGCAAGGGTGAAGCAGAAAAAGAAATCCAGAGTAGAAAAAAATGATAATGAAACCCCATGTGTGACCCCCAACATGGTGGCTCAGTGGGTCTGTAAGAGGAGACGTCATCAATTTTTTAAAAATATCCAAATTTTTCTTTGTTGACATGTGGCAGCTTTATTAGGAGTACATGTATGGAAATGGAAGAAGTGGCTTAGTCACTTGAAACTGGAGGAGCAGTTGAAACTGGAGATGAGTCTCTGATGGGTTCCTGTTAGTATTTCTCAGACTGACTTCACAGCTCAGAGACATTTAAATATCAAGATTTTCTTTTGGTACCATCCTCTTGAGGGAACTCTCAATGCTGTGATTGAAGTGAGGTTGTGCTCATTCTTAATCTCTTCTAAGAACCTCAACTTTCTAGAAGGATTCATTGGCCTTCCCAAGGTTCTTAGAGATAGATATGTAAGGTTTGAAAGGAACCTCTCTGTCTCTCAAACTCAAGTCAAAGGAAGAGCAATGTAAATGGTGATATTGGGGCTCTCAGTGTAGATATTTCTGGAGTTGTAGAAGCACAAGGGCAGCTAAACCATGCACATGGGAGAGTTTCAGTGGTAACCTGGAAGAAGGTAGAGAATGGCTTCTTAAGGAAGAAGTGGTCAGTGATATCTCATGCTGTTAAAGTTAAGAGGATTAAGACCCAAGAAAACCCCACTGCTTTGATACAAGTGCTGTTGTCTCACCAAAGGGCATTCCAGTGGGGTGGGATGGGGGCATGAGACCTCATTAAGTTATAGAAAGGGGAAACTTCTCTTTCAAGAGAGTGGGATAAGGGGATAACTTCTGAATGTTTGAATGTTCTCCATGTTACCAGGAAAATCCCAAAATACTTAAGAGTACCAGGAAAGTATTCTGCTTTCCAAAAGACTGAATCTTCAGTCCATGCTATTGTTTTGCCTGAATTTCTTAAGCTCCCCTCTTTGAGATAGAAATATTAACTATGACCTGCCTGTCTACCAGCCTCTGTGACTCACTCTTCTTAACTCCAATACACGTGACTGAGCCTCTTTTGTCAAGCTGTCAACACAAAAAGTTTGCTGTCCTCATAACACTGCAATTTAACCTTCCAAGAATCTCATTTGGCACTTAAGCAGAATTTGTCTGGATTCTTGATGAAAGTTTAGAAGTTCTCCAGATAACACAGACTACCCAAGAAAACTTGGGAAAATATTTCCTTAGAAATATTTGTCCACAATATGGACAGATCTGTTACTTTTTACCAAATTTTGTGCCAATTGAGTAAGTCCAATGTGTGTGAAGTTCTGGGAGGTCCCCCTGAGTCTTGGACTTGGGGGCACCCCATAGTTTCCTAAGGTAAAAAGTTATTTAGTAAAAGTAGTGTATTTTCATTGTCATGAGGTTTTCCTTCATGCTTGTCCTCCATGGGACCACCATTTGCCGTATGTTAAGAGAGAATCCCAGAAGCAGTATATCAAGAAGGACATCAAAGTTTCTAAAGAACCTAAGTCAGCTGAATAATGACTTTATGTCAAAGAAAAAAACAAATACACTAGTAGTAACTTGCAATTCAGGGATAGAACCATATAGTGAAGAACAAGATAGACAAAAACTATTTTTCAATCAATGAATGAGTTAATAAGGAGAAATGACAAAGTTTGTTCTCTATTGATTATTAAATCACAAGAAACCGATATGGGAAAGAAGCATAACTGATTATAATATTAGACTCAAAAAAACAGTATCAGAAAGAATAATCACAGATTATAAACATTTATTCAGATATTTCTTTGGAATTTAACTATTATGCATTCTTGGGTAGCAGAAACAGCATTCCTGCCAATCGATTTTTGATAGACCCAAAACATATTTTCTGTTTGTTTTCTGCATGCATCCTAGGAAACTATCAATTCCCACTGTTATGGAAGCTAGACTCTTCATCTTTGAAACTCTCAAAGTGGATAATGTGAGTGTCCATGGGACAGAAACAGCTTTGTTTGACTGGTGGTAGAAAAATGAAACATTATGAAAGAGGTTATTCTATATTTATTCTTCTCATCTCTAGGAAAAAATTCATATGTGATTTCCCAGAATCCCATAATAACAATAAAATTCAACATCTATTGTGTGCTTCCTGAGGAGCATACACTGAAGATACAAAAATGGATACAAATTTTGCTGAGTTTTGTTGGGAGACACAAATGCATAAACAGCTTTTGATACAATGGCACATTCAACCCATAATCATTAAACTCAACAATCCCCTTTTACTCCACTATGGGATTCTTAGTGTTACACCCTTGCACCACAATGTTTTCAGATGACTTACCCAAGAATGTGAATGAGTTAAGACAGAAAATGTCTCTGCTTACCATAAGGTGATATTTCTTTCCTACAAAAATCCAAAAGTGATTGGGACAGAGTGCATGCCAAATAGACCAAATTCTTGACAATTGAAACTACCTCCAGTCAGGGTGAAAGGCATTTATAGGATAATTTTGTCCCAACTCACAGTCCATCATAGATCATAAAGGTATAGACAATTTAGGGGCAGTCCTGTGGCTAATAACAAAGCATACATTATCCTGATGAACTTGCCTCTGTGCATTGACTTTTTAGGGAACTGTTTGGGCAATAGTCAAAGCTGGATTAGCTTTCTGGTACAGATTTTCAGTCAGTTGAGTGTGTGTCCAAGATAGATGTCTAAGAAGCAGGTTCACCCTGGAACCTTAAATATGAAATTATTTGTCCTTACTGTGGCCAGTATAACAGCAGGGAAGTCATAATGTCATTCATTGTTAGAAGGTCTCCAGGTTCTCTGGGATAGGATTGACTCCTGAAGTCAGAGCAGACTCAGCTAAAAATAGATGGAGTTCAAGGCATGAATGGTGCTGCAACCCAGGTTTGTTTTTCCTCTCAATTATATTTGTAATCAAGGGTAAGGTCTGACCTGTTATGAAATCTTAATCACAATAATAGTGTGAAGTGAGTTTAAAGCAAAGAAAATAATGGAGTCAATCAATTAATCAATAAAAAATATCTGTGTTCCTATAGCACAGGGAAATTATCTTGGGTTGAAATGGAGGAAAGTCCCATGGTATTATTAAAATCCTAAGAACCAACAAAGAAGAAAGAGAGACCCATACCAAGAACATTGGCCTCTAGAAAACACATTTGCTCAGAGGTATAGGGAAAACCTTGGGTGATATAGCAATAGATAAGAAGACTTTAAAATTTAATGTCTAAAAGCAGAAACTATAAAACTGAAGTATTGAAGTTCATCACAAACTTTCTAAGTAATGGGATCTGCTTAAAATAATGTTCTTAACCATGCAGTTAATTTGGGGACTGTGAGAAAGAGAGAGAGAGGGAGAGAGAGAGAGAAAAGAATGATAAACATCCAAATTCAGCAAGCTCTATGCATATATAGTAGCATTTTTTGAATACTTTCATCATATTTTGATAGTTCTCTATAAATCATGTTTTGCTAATATAAAATTATAACAACTGCCACATTTTCTTGTCTTTATTGTTGCTACAGTTCAGATATATACTAGTGGATATCTTTTCCTCAAGATTTCTAATATCCCCTCCTTCATTCCCAATTGCAATGGCTGCTTCATACATAATTGGAAAATTAAATACAGAGGTATTTATATATATGGACTTTATACTTAGGAATGGTGTCTAGCTGGAAGCTTTGGAAATCATGGGAGTATAGGTTGAACTCTGAGCATGCTTAGGTATTACCTTGAGTTAAGTGATAATGGTGAGAAATGGAGATCAAAGATGGAACCAAGAGAAATACCAGAATTTAATTGAGACTGACAGAGAAGGGGGAACAAGAAGGAGGATGAGACATAGCAAGGAATAATCATGAGTGTCAATTGAATAAAGAAAGTGAGAAGATAAGAATTGAAAATTGTTTATGTAGCAAATAGGAATTCTTTGGTGACTTTCATGAAATGAGCTTAGTTGAAATGACACTAGAAAAAAAGAGGAACACTTAGAGAGAAAAAGGAAAAAAGAATTCTTAGAAATTAAGCACAAATTGAAGAAAACTGAACAGATTAAATGGAAAGTAAGCTAGAAGACTTTTTAAAAAATAAATAGAACAAAAAAAGATGACAAGATGAGAAAAAACATAAGTTATATAATGATAAGTGCAAGAGTTCCAATATCTGAATAAAAATTACAGGATGTAATAAAGGAAAGAAATCATTACAAAGAAATTTTTCTGGAATGATGTGAGTTTCTAGTTTGAAATATCCCTCTGGGTCTCCAGAACAAGATCTACTCCAAACTCATTATTAAATTTCAGAAATCTGGGACAGAAAGAAATTTTTATGATCCTCTAAAGGGAAAGAAATCAGATTACACATGGAGGAACAAAAATCAGAACGGCCTGGGACTCCTCAACAGTGACACCTGAATCCAGTAGATAAAAGAGCTTTGAAGTTCTAAAAGAAATCATTTACAGCCAGAATTCTATACAAAGCCAGAAAAGGAAGACCTCATAGTTAGGACACAAAGATACCAACTGTGATGTTAATTTCACATGTCACTTTTACTAGGCTATGGAGATAAGTTGTTTGGTCAAACACTGATCTAGCTGTTGTTATGAAGGTATTTTCTAAATGTGGTTAACATTTAGTCAGCAGATTTTGCTGGAAGCGGATTGGGCATCATACCTTCATGATGTGTGTAGGCTACATCCAATCAGGAAAGTGTCTTAAGAGAAAAGTTTGAAGTCCCCTGAAAAAGAAGAATTCTGCTTCCAAACAGTCTTGGGATTTAACACAGATTTTAAACTTGCCAACTTTCACAATTGATGGGAAAATTCCTTAGAATGAGTCTCTCACTCTGTCTTTCTATATACATTCTATTCTATTTCTCTGAAGGATTCTGACTAATGCACCAACTCAAGATCAAGGCAAAGAAAATTCTTAGGATGACAGCAGAAGGTTGTTGCACGTTGCTGGTTGTGCAGTCTAAAGAGGGTGGAGAGCATGGACAGACAGAGAACAAAGGTCTCCTGAACGAATACTACTAAGAGAGAAAAGAGAAGCTGATAGTCACCTTCATGTCATTGACACAGAGAGCTAAGTCTCACTTCTAAAATAGAAAGCCAGTGGATAATGTCTGAGACTGATGGATCAAAACATATTGTAACAGGGTGGTCCCCAGGAAAAGGGGAGGTACCAGGTTCCCTGCCCCACCCAAGAGAGGGTGGAGCTGGGCAGGGAGGAGAGGAAGCTGGCGAAGAGACTGGAGAGGGAAGGAAGGAAGAAGGATGGAGAGCAAGAAGAAGACCTGGAGGAGACACATGGAACAGAGAGACGTGAAAAAACTGCACTTGCTTCTTGGTCCTGGACTCGTTGAAATAGATGTGGGTGAGAGACCCATGGGAAGGTTAAAAATGGCGGCAGCTTTTATCTTAATTTTTATTTTGCTCTTTTCTTCTCAGACTTGTTTGACCGTTTCTGACCCTTTTCTATGGGTCCCCACCAGAAGGTGCATTAGACTTGTGGCAGGCTTTTGGGCCTTGCTTTGGGCCAGTCCTGTTTGGGTGGACTTTTACCCACTAGGGGATGGGTAACTTTGGGTGCTTGATTTGGAAACTATATTCTTTGTCTTTTCTGTATTGCACTCTAATTGTATTAAAGTTCCTTTCCATTCAAGGTCATATGTTTTATCTTGATGCAGCAAATGGCAGAATCTACTTAGAGCAGTCAGGTTTGGGGGTTCTTGGGTGCCCCTCTCCCTGCCCTGTAACAATATCAATGTGTTTCTGTCATTTAGAAATATGGCAATATGCAAATACTGGCAGAATTAGCTAAAATAGCTGAAAGCAGATGGGGACTGGGAGCTGTGAAGAATGGTGGGGCAGGAAATGGAAACATTTTCTGATATGATTTTTAGACAATTTGACTTTTAAACTGTGCCTTTATTATTTTGAGTAAAAATTTATAATTTATTTTAAATTCAAAGCTTCAGGTTTTGTTAAGTATTCTGCTAAGGAATTCTGATAAGTTTGTTTCACTCTATTGGGCTATTAGCAAAATGAAATACCATGTTGTCTTTATAAGTGGTAATCAGATGAACAAGATACCAATGCATGGAAATTTTTATAAAATAAAGTTCAAAAATTAAATAAGTTAAACAGAGCACATAGTAATTTATAAACATTAAAGGCAACACCAAAAATCATACATGCACACACTTGTGTGCACACACACATCATATTGGGTTATGTTGGCAAGTAGGAAAAGTATTTATGTGGGAAAGGGCTCAAAAATATGTTTTACAGATCAAATAGTGTTAGAGACACAAAGATTAAGTTAAAGGAGAGAGTGGATTCAGTTAGTGTAAAAAGTTAACAGTGAAGCTATAAAGATGCCTGCTATAAGGGAGTTAGAACTAGGAAAGAAAAGATAAGGTTGAGGGAGGTTTTAGTATTTGCTTGTTAGTGTGACTTTTGTTTTAAGTTAGGAGATGTTTAAGTCTGTGTCATAACTGGCATAAGAACCAAGGAAATGTAGAGGTTGACAATGAGAGGGTTAGGGCTGGGGGAGAAAGGTGGGTGAGGAAAGGAAACATGTAATGGGGTCAGAGTGAGGACTTAAGAAGGGATTCAGAGCATGAGGGAGAGGTTAGCATGGGTCATGGAAATAAACAACTGTATCGCAGGAATACTACTGGGGGTCACAATGATTTTGCTTTACCATTTTGATCTTCATTTTGTGAATGAAAAACTTGAAGCTTGAAGAGGCCAAACAATTTTCTGTAAAAAATTCTATGGCCTTGTTAGTGAAAGAGCTATGTTGCAGGCCTGTACTTATATACCTATGCCCTTCCCACCATGTGACCTTTTGATACAGTGAAAAGGATGTTGACAAAGTTCTCCAAGTGGCAAGATGAGGAGTTGAAGTTTTGAAAGATTAAGTTTAAACATACTAATCCTTTTTTTTTTTTTCAATTTTCTCCCACTGCTCAAGTTCCTGGTAACTAGATCTTCTGCATTCCATTAATAACACAGTATTTGACATAACGAAGTACTTATCTGATATTTCTTTACCTACCACTGGTTTTTGTATCATCAATCTTCAATGGACCTGAATATTTAAAATCATTTAAATGACTGTACCAGTTTAGACAAGTGGATGATAAGTCTTCTTCATTTGACTTATGAAAGGGCTGATGATCCTTGAATTGCAACCCACGGTTGCTGCTTTCTATACTTTAAAATTGTGCAAAAAAAAAAAAATTAAGCATGCAGTGATCCAGATTTTCACTGTAGTGCATCATCAACCCCACACAGACTAACACAGGAAGAACTAAATGACCTGGTTTGTGATTTGGACTTATCCAAGAACAAGGAAGAATTGCTAGGATCAAGACTCCAACAATGGAATCTTCTAGAAGAAGATGTCACAATTAGTTTCTATTGAAAGTGCCACCAGCAGTTGGAGCCTTTCTTCAGAAAGGAAAGTACTCTGGTATTCTGTTCCGATATTGAGGGACTCATGAATGCCTTAGAAATCACTCATGACCCACAAGAATGGAGACTATTTCTAGACTCTTTGAAACTGAGTCTTAAGGCTGTGCTTTTGCACAATGGAAACCGTCTTCCATCTATTCCAGTAGCACATGCTGTCCACATGAAAGAGACATGTGATGACTTAAAGCAGCTACTGAATTCCAGTGAGTGTAACAAGTACAGCTGGCACAGCTGTGATGATTTGAAGCTAGTTGCCCTTTTAATGGGACTGCAGCAGGGATATACAAAATACATGTGTTTCTTATGTGAGCGGGATAGCCGAGCAAGTGAATTGCACTACTTGCGGAAGGAATGGACTCGCAGACAAAATGTAGCAGTTGGAGAGAAGAATATCCAGCATCCAGCTCTGGTCGAGGCTCACAAAATCCTGCTACCAGCCCTTCACATCAAACTAGGTTTGATGAAGAATTTTGTGAATGCCATTGACCGGACCTCACCAGCTTTCCGAAACCTGCATGAAAAATCTCCTCGACTTGGCAAAGCAAAGATTAAAGAGGGAGTTTTTGTGGGTCCTCAGATTCGAGAGCTCTTCAAAGATGACTGGTTCAACAACTTGCTGCAGGGTGATGCGAAACAAGCATGGAATGCTTTTCACTTAGTGTCTACAAACTTTCTTGGGAATGTTAGGGCAGAAAACTACAAGGAACTAGTAGAAGACATGCTGATGCAGTATCAGAAACTTGGCTGCAATATATCTCTAAAGATCCACTTCCTTCATTCCCATCTGGATTTCTTCCCTGAAAACTGCTATGGTTAGTGATGAACATGGCAAACGTTTTCATCAAGATAACGCATCAATGGAACAAAGATACCAGGGAAAATGGTCCACTACAATGCTGGCTGACTACTGCCGGACACTCCCCAGAGAGGCTCCTGAACAGCTGTACATGAGACAAGAGAAGAAATCTAAGAAGTGGTCTATGACTTGATTTTTTACAGGTATTAACAGTAGGCCTATTACTATTGGTATGCATTTCATACCAATAGTAATAGTAATTGATGTAAACATCAATTTATTGCATATTACAAAAAAAAAAACTAGAACCAAAATTAGAATTTGACTGTCATATTCGTGTTGAGCACATACAAATTGATAGGAAATGACTAATTTTACATGACTTTTGTAAAAATTTGTTGACCAGTGTTATCTACTATTTGGAAGCCTAAGGGTCATTTCAATCTATCTGAGGCTGAGTCTTCCTGAAGGAAGTGAAGTGTAGAAATACACATGTGCCTGGAACTCTGAATAGCCAGCCACCCCCTTTATCCCCTGACAGGGCTAAACCTAAGTGTGTTCACTTCTCCCTGAGATGCTGGAAAACTAATCCTGTTCAGTCCTCATACTGTGGATACCCTCCATTTGAAGTACAATGGATGGCTAGAAGGCAGAGTCAATGCTAAAATCTTTGTCAAAGGACTTTGACAGTGCTCGGGAAGGGAGGCAAGACCAGCACCATGAGTGAGCTGTGGTGGTTTAGGGATGAAAGGGAAGATGGTGGAGTCATTGGTTCCCTGTACACCAGAGTCCTGCATGACCTCAGTGGAGATATTAGCACTGGCCAGCATTTCTGGTCACCTGCTCTTACACTATAAACCACCCCAAAGATAATGATTAAAACAATGATTATTATAGTTCATGTTTCTGCAGGTGCACTGGAGCTCAGTTGGATATCTCTTAAGGGTTTCCTGTGCGGTTGTAGCAAGATACTAGCTGGACTGCAGTCATCCAAAAGATCTGCTGGACTGGGTGTTCAACATGGCTGTTCACACGACTGGCAGTTGATTCTGACTGGCAGCTGTGAACTTGGATGAAATTTGAAATTGTAATATGTATCTGTGTCTTCACTATAGGGCTTGGCCTTCTAACAGCTTGGCCACTGGTTTCCTGAGGGCATGGTGCCAGAGTATGCATTCCCAGGTACTCAGGCAGAGGTGGCAAGTCTTCTTATGTGTCAGCCTTGCAAGTCCCAGAACATCACTTCTCTGTTTCTCTCTTTTAGTGAAGGCAAGTCACTAAGGCTAACCTTAGATCTGAAAGGAGAAACTGGACTCTGCTTTTTGATGCAAGGCAAAGCATGTATAAATTGTGAGGTAAAAAATAAAATTGATGGAAGCTACATTTCAGGAGTTTGTCACAGCCTGAACAGGCTCCAGTCAGAACATGACACGGTGGACCTGGAATGTACGTAATTGGACACCACAGATGGTCTAACTGCCCACCATGCACTGACACCTGTGCATACCTTATTACATTTAATCTCTACAACAACCCTCTAAAGTAGCACTGCAGGTTGACTTTTCAACTTCAGCTCTTCACTGCCCCCTGGATCCATGAGCTCTGCCATACATTTTCAGTGTCTCTAACATGAAAACTGAACAAAGGGGACACTTCCCTGTACCTTGACTTTTGTCCAGACATACGACTTACATTGGTCCATGGGAGGACAGTTTGAATAATGCAAACAGAGGATTGTTATGTGCCTGCATTATTTCAGAGTGTGGTTGGCCATACACTCTGGCACTTTTGTCCTCACCATAAGCAGAGTTTCTCCAACAGAGAAACCTAGAGTTCCACCTAGAACTCAGAATGAAACACGTGGAACAAACTGGAGCCAGCTGGATTCATAACTCAAAGCAGAGATGCTTCGCCAAGTCCCGGCTAGGTCAGCCAATTCCCAGCCAGCTGACAACAGATAGGGAAAAAAAAAGAGAAAGAAATGCTTATTATTGAATGCTACTGAGATTCTGTGGTTTTTTATAATAGTTGACTAATACAGTAGGCATTATTAGCTTCTTTTTCTCCCTTGAGGCTCTGAGCAGTTAATCAACTTAGCTAAAAACTAGTTTTTGAATCCAGCTCTACTTAATCCAGTCTTCCATCCTGTCTGCTATACTGGTGCCTCAGGAAATGGGTTAAAGTGGTGTGAGCAAGCACCTACACTGCCCCGCTGGGGTGAGGATTTGAGGAAACTAGTTCCTAGCAATCTAAGGCGGGAAGCCTCCGCCCTGGACTGCTTCCCTAGGACCCTCTCAGGATTGCTGAGAGTTCTGACCTTGGGGTGTGTGGGGGTGGGGCGGGGCATTCCTGTACTGAGTTTCACTGTGTGGGGCAATTTCCACTGAAGAGATGACCTGAGGAGGGAGGGCCCGTCTGCAAGAGCTCAAGCATGAAAGACAGCATTGTTGGTTGGCCTGCTTGTGCTATTGGCTAAAACACTCAGCAGGCCCTGGGAAGGCAGTGGTCTCAGAGATTAACTCTCTCTCTCTGGGTGTGTGTGTGCGTGTGTGTGTGTGTGTGTGTGTGTGTGTGTGTGTGTGGTGTTGAGACTCTTCCCTATAGCTCTAACATTTGATATCCCTCACAATGAGAATAAACAGAGGACTTGGCATTCATCTAAGACAACTTTTGTTATTTTTGCAGATTAAAACAGCTTTCTTCCATATCCCATGCTTGCTTTCTCAATGAATCATATTATGTGAATAAATATATGAGAGAAAAAGCCAAACCTGAGGCCCAGATCTGGTCCCCAGCATTTACTTGCTATGTGATTCCATGTGAACCCCTTACCTCACTAAGGCTCAGTTTTTCAATGGACATGGTAAGTTTTAACCACCTCACACCATGAGGGCAAAGCTGAGCCTGGGAAGAGAAATCCACACCTTCATCAGAGAGCTGGTGGATGAGCAAATTTGCCTATTTCTGGGATAAAGATTGTTAATACATGTCAAGAACCTAGAAAGATGATTTTTAATTTCCTTATTCTGTATTAAAAATAATTTAAAAAATGCATCTGGAGCCTACTTCTGGCATTATCTGCCCGCAGTCTCTCCTGGTGGTTGCTAAATCAGCCACTGTCCACTGAAATTAGGTGAGATCTACAGACAGAGCCATCAACATCTCCATGATTGTCTCCCCCACTCCTCAGTTCCAGAGTTACCACAGCCCCATCACAGGGGCTGGTCGCATCATGTCCTATCAGCCACCTGCCAGATCCTCAAAGCCCCTTGGCAAGGCCCTGATGGGATATATCTTTGGCTAAGCTTCATTTTTAACTCCAGGTGCAAGATAGCACTCAAAGTCTAGCTATTAACTCTTCTTTTTTCTCACATTCCCTCTGAATTGAAAAAATAATTCAAAAGTAAAGTAAAAACTTGTCTTAGCCATAGAATGGGAGGGTGCCATGAAAAGTCTTAAGTTGAAAACATTTTGCTACCTGTACTGTAATAAAGGGCCAGGTTGTAGGAAGTAGCAGCCAGCTGAGGAGTGAAGCAAGGGAAAGAAAGTTACCTGTTTCTTGAAGAGTACGTGGATTGGGACATAGAACAAAGTCCTCAGGAGAATGGAAGTGAAAGTGGGACAGAGCCCATCTGGGTGCAGTTGTAACTGGTGGCTGAAGCCAAAGATTGTTGCAGGCAGAGCCCCCTGGAGGGGGTGCTGGTGAGGATGAATAGCCCCAGGTAAAATACGAACAAAGTGCCAGTAGGGTTGGAGACTCTGATAGGAAATATAGGGGACTGGAGAAGCAGCCCCCCTGGATTCAGTATTCAGGATTGAGTATTCAGAATTTCAGCACTTTCATATCTTCAGCAATTCCGGGGTGAGCATTTTCTGCCCCACCATGTAGCCGAGCGACAGAAACTGCTCCCAGTTTTGTTTTTACTGCAGCTGAAGGAAGAAGGCAGAAGCCCAAAGCGGGCACCTTTTTAAAATGCATGAGCGCTGTCTGTTGGGCCGTCTGGCCGCTGTAGTTGCTGTTTGCAGTGTTGTTGGCCTGGTGCTGTGCTGGGGCACCACGGCAGTTTCAGGAGCATCCCCAGTTGTGTTCTGTGTCGTCCTCAAGAGTTGGAAGCTGGCCAACAGCCTTTTGCATGTGTGCAGAAGCAGGGAGACACCATTTTGAAAACATGGCCTATTGTTTGGAAGAGGAGCTCCACCTCAGCAGTGATGGGAAAACACCACCTTTGTTACTTTTTTGGGACTTAAAGGACTGGACATTGCTTTAAGTAAGGTAAACGGCCATATATTGAATTTAGTAATTCCTTGCTTTTTCCTGTTTGTTAAATAAATCCCATTATTATTGTTACCTAAGTCTGAGTAGTCTTGCAATTGTGTGTGCGGGTGCAGAACCAAGATAGTGACTGGTAAGCAATTGGGACACTGCCTTTGGCAACTCTGAAGCCCCATTTGCCCGGTATCAAGGTCATTCAGCTTCTGCAGCTGCTGTTTCGAGTGTCGATTATCTAGTGCTGTGGTGGGGCATCACGGCTGCTCCAGTGAACATCTCCTGTTGTGTCTTCTGCTGTCTTTGTGAGTTGGATCCTGGCTTATAGTCTGGCTGCCACATGATCCAGGCTCTCAGTGGCAGGAAGACACCATCTTGGGAGCCTTTGTGTATAGGACTTTAAAACACTGGACACTCCTTCAGGTGAGGTAAACGGCCATTTGTCCTCAGTAACTCTTTGTTTTCCTTGGTTTGTTAAATAAATCCCATTATTGTTCTCTGAAACTTAATAGTCTTGCAATTGTGTATACAGGTGAGGAACTCAGAGAGTGACCAGTAAACTATTTGGGCACTGTCCTTGACCAGTTTTAGTGCACCTTGCTGCACTGTATCAGTCACACTGTTAATGTACAATTGAGTGAGTAATGGGTCTGTGCCAGCCTGAGAGCTGCTGACTGCAGCAACACTCCTTTGGGTGCCAGATGATGTAGGTTCCGAGAGGTGCTGGGTTCAGAGAGTGGGGTCCTTGGGTTAAGTCTGGGAAAAGTTTCACCAGAGCTCCCCTTTCAGTGGTGCATAGTGAGTTTCTCCAGGAGACAGAGGTGTTTAGATATATTCAAAAGAATAGGTTTATTACAGAGACAGAGAAAAAGACACTTGCTGAGACACCAGCAGACAGAACTGCATTTGGAGGGGGAAGCCTTGTGTTTTTATCATCTCCTTTCGTTGGGAAGGGGGCTCATCTCTGTGGAGTAGTTAACTTTTGTTAAGTTTAATTAACCAGGTGGACTCTGAAAGGACCAGAGATTCTCTATTGGTCCTCAATCTCTGTATCTCTTCCTCCCTATTTGAGGAATTTGTTTATTTGATTTGACTAGGTAGAATTGAAAGCTCCTGAGACTTTTACTGTTGTTCTCAATTTCCATCTCTTTCCCAATCTGTGCTCTAGATATTTTCTATTAGCTAGTTTATTACTATGTTAATCACTTCTACCCCCGCCTCCAGCTTTTGGCCTTGTGTGAGCCAGTTTCTGGTCTTATGATGCTTCCTTTCCAAATTTTCTACTCCCGCCTCCATAATTTCCAGTCTTCATTTCATGCAGATGACTTGCAAGACAGGTAGCAACTGGGTTGTAATAAACTGTCACTCTCAGCATGGCAGTGGCCACGGCCCAATTAAATTCAGCACCACTGCCAAAGCCCAGTAAAGGAAAACATTGAATATAGTATGGATAGTTCAAGCTGCCTCCCACTATTTCTGATGCAAATACTGCCACATCAGAACTGCAGAGGATGAAGTGGATGCAAATCCCCCTATCCCCATAGGGCAAAGCCTGACTGCCAAGAGTAAAGGATACACAGAGTGTGATGGGTTTTCACACTAATATCTTCAGTGGTTCCCTAACTAAAGATCTTTTTAATGAGGAGATCCAGTTAATTTCAGATAGTCAAATATAAAAGGAGAAACTTGTGTCCAGTTGGATCATCCCAAACTTGCTAAGGCTCTGTTTGGGAGATCCTCCTCACTGCTCACAGGGATCACTGAAAGTAAAACTCATGAATACAAATACTTTAATTGATTTTATTCCCTGCTTTATCTCCAATGGCTATAGAAGTCTATCACATAAGAAGCACTTTGTAATACTTGTTAAATAAACAACATAAAAAGATAAAGAGTTACAAATGGTCTATGCTCTCCACGATGCTCTTAGTTAAGGCCATGAGCTATGAATTTTGATCTAAATCTTGTGGATCAAGCCAACACTAGGAAAGAGGGTGGTTAAACAAACCTGACATAGCTTGATTTAAATGTATGGTTCTGTATACTTTGCTGGAATTTGTACTTCCTGATATTCTTAATAGGTTATATCTAACTTTTGAATTTGGAAAGTGTAAACTCAATGATAGATGTATTGGTCCATATGAAATTTCCTTGGAAAAGTTGACGTTAGGCTAAGATTTATTAGTGAATGCTCTGGAACTAATGGAGGAAAAGAATAGAAAACATGGAAAGACCAGAAACCTGGTTCATGAAATGGCTGAGCTGGATGTGGGTGTAGAAGTGATTAGCATAGTTGATAAACTGGCTATAGAAATGAAAAATCCTTAGATGCAGTGGCTCTTGGACCCAAGGGGAGCTCTAATGAAACTTTCCCTAAGTACCCTACTCTCCGAACCTAACATTTCCCAAAACGACTTCAGAAGGACCCAATAGTTGGAGGTTTGGCTTCAACTACTTAGTTATGTCAGAAATGCAGTTGAGAGGACACTGGAAAGGTATTCTAATAATGGGCAAAGACTTATCTGAAATATTTTTTGTTAACTTTTTCCTCTAAGTCAGGTTTGTAACGAGTTATTATTTGCTCCTCTCTAGTGCCTCTTAGTGTTTGGAAGTCACTGAAACTTATGATGACCCTGTAAGCTAGCTCTGTGTGTTCCCTGCACTTCCTCTTGACCCCAAAGGGCTGAGGTGCATAGGACCAGCCATGGTTTCTTATGCATTGTCAGTTTATGGGCAGGGCCAAGCAAACTGCAAATGGGAAACTGCACTGCAGGCTTCCCAGCAGTGATTTAGAGTTTTGTGGGAACAGGGTTTGGCACTCACAGAGTTCAGGAACAGAAACTTCTCTCTACAGACTTGGCATCCTGATGCTGAATGAACTCCTTTTTACTTTCTCTTCTGGGGACATGGGTGAAGGACTGAATGTTTGGAACCATCAGCCTCTGAGGTGAGCCAGCAAGGAAGGGTTTCCATCTTATGTTGGAATGAAAGAGCTGTTTCTTTACCACATACATCTACTCTTTTGTCTTTACAACTTTATCTTATTTTTGTGCTTTTACTATAAAAAATTGCAATTCACATTTGAATAAGTGTAAACTGCTATTTTAAAATATAAGGTAAAGTATCAAGAATTACAATAGAACATTCACCTAAGAACACCCCCCCCTCCCTTCAATCTAGTTTTGCAGGAGAGGAAGAGTCCATTTGCCCCTCCATGAACCCTTCTGCCTCTCTCTCAGGGATACATAATTATACTGAATTTTGCATTATCAGTCCCTTCTTCCAATCATAGTTTATCTACTATGCATCTGTGTCTAAAATATATGTGTTGTTTAGTTTTGCGTGTTTTTGAACTTTATATAAATGTATTTTCCCTTGCAATGTACTTTTGGGTTCAACATTGTTTTCTAGAGCCATTCGTGTTATGTATGACTGATTAATTTGGTTTTCTTTTTATGATATTTAGCATTCTACTAAATAAGCAAATCACAATTTATTTATCTATTCTACCATTGGAAAACATTTGAATTATTTCTAGTTTTTGCTGTTCTAAACTCTGCAGCTGTGACATTCTTGCATGTGTTTCTGGATGTCATTATGCAAGAATTTCTCAAGGACATATGGCCATTGATTGTGTCATAGGATAGTACATCATCAGCTTATTAGGTGATGCTGAATTGTTTTCCAGAGCTGTCTTATCAATTCATGCCCTATTTGTGTTCCTCCACATCTTCTCTAGTACCTGGTATTAGATTTTTTTCATTTGCCAATCAAATATATATGAAATGATATCTTTTTATAGTTTTAATTTCCATTTTCCTTATTACTAAGGAATATAAAATATTGCTATTTAGATTCACCATTTAGAATTCTTTTCCTAGAAACTCATGTCCATTTTCTATTAGTTCTTCATCTTTTTCTTGATATGTAGGGAGTCGTTACAAAACTTTTACACTGACACTTTATCCAATTTATAGGTTATAAGTATTTCTACTCATTTGTGGCTTGTCTTTTCATTCAATTTTTGTTATCTTAAGATAAACATTTTTTTAGTAGAGAAATTTATCAATACTTTACTTTATGCCCAGAACTATTTCTAAAAGCTTAACAAGTCATGCGTTTTCTTAGTAGTAATGCAGTTATTGTTCTATATAAGGCTTCTTATTTTGCTTTTCATAGTTAGACTTTTAAAATGCCTGAAATTGATTTCTTCAGGGGTCTGCTTTCATTTTCTCATTTCTTTTTAATCCTTATAACTACTTAGTTGTTTTAACACCACTTATTTTAAAAGCTCTTCTTTTCCCTATAGACCTAGGATGCAACCTAGACCCTCTTTGTTTATATCCCTGTTTGCCTACAAATGTATGGAGCTATTTGTGTGCTTTCCGTTTTGTTCCATTGATGTAATTGTATATTCCAGTACTCATATCACATTGTATTTAAAAAAAATATTTTACTTTTTAAGCACCTTTGTTTATTTTTTAACAATATAGGATTCTATATCACATCATCTTAATTACTGTGTCTTTATACTAATTTTGATAGATCAAGTTCACTCATCTTGTTGTTCTACATTAGTAACTTGGCTATTTTTGGCCCTTTCTAAAAGAATTTGAGATTTCACCTTACTTGAAATTTAAAAAGTTGTGTTGCCATAGATTCATAGATGATAAATGACCCAAGAGTCCCGGGTAAGAGACAAAGAAAGGACTTGATTACTCATGGCTCAGCAAGTACTGATAGAATGAGCTGGCACATGTTGGTTCAGTGCCTCTTGCCCACAGTCCCATAGGAGTAATGCATAGGGTTTTAGGTGAAAGTGGATTGCATTACAGAGAGGACCCTAAACTTAGGGAACTCAAATCTTTTATATTAGAGACATCTTTGCTTTTTGCTGTAAAAGAGACAGTATTTCTATCTTCTAAGGCTGTTTGCTCTACAAACATCCTTGCAAAAGTAGTTGAGAACAAAGGGAAGTCACTTCTATTCACAAGATGTCTAGAAGTCGGAGGCTGGCTCCAACTGATGTTTCTCAGGTCCCAGGAGGGTGTGGAAGGCATCTGCACGTTATGAGGAGAAGAGAGGAGGGAGAGAGAGACAGTACACACACACGTACACACACACAGGGAGTGCTCAAGCTGCTGCTCTACTTTATTGCCCAGATAGCTGGATTTTTATACTAAAAAATAGCAAGCAAGTATATTTGTAACAGACAATAATAGATTACAGAGCTTAAGTGTGTACATTCTAAACAGACAGTGATCAGTTACTAGTTTCAGAAAAAATAGGACATCTAGGAGATAGTTTTACCTGTTTGAAGTTTGTTCCCTTATAACGATTAACTTCTCTTTGTGCTTGGTGTATACTGAGGTTAAGATGTTTTATAACTGATGTTTGGCCAACTGGAGACTACAGGGGATGTTGAGTATTTACTCTGTGAAACCATTGTCTTAACTTCCTTAGGGTAAAGGAAGCAGTTGGACTTTATTCTGAGTGGTGGTCTTTGAGCAGGGACAAATTTTCCATTAACAAGAACAGTCCAGCATTTGCTTAGGTTTAATGGTTAAAAGAAAGGAAGCTACTTGTGTGCAGATAATGGTCAATTAACTGGAGACAGGCTGATTGTTTAACTCCTCCGTGGGTAGTCCTGCTTTGATTTTCCTGGTTAGTAGATTAAAACGTTTTTAACTTAAAACATACAGGGACACATCCTGTTTGAGGAAGGCTTCCTAAAACAGTTAATCTAGGAAACCGTCTTGCTGACACCTTGAGGCAAGTCAGAGACTGTATGGGAGGGGAGTAAATGTTCTTTAGTATTGAACATTAACCCCTGACCAGGCAAGAAGGCATTTTTATCAAAGGAGCAGCTCGGCACTTGGAAACATTCATGGGGTCTTAGATAATGAGGGAAGGGCTACGTGCATGCAGGCATACTGGAGAAACTTAATCATAGTTCTTACAGAAAAGGAGACTACTTTATTATTTTACCTAAACCTACAAAAATGTTATGTTTAATTTGCTTATGGGCAGAGATATCACATCCTGACTTCCTAAGAAGGAACGCTTCCTTGAAGGTCCTCAACCCGGGCTGTGGCTTGCCAAGCTACCTGGGGGGAGCCTAGGGTGTGACATCTAGAAACATCAAGGACCCTTGGGAAATTTTCTCTCAACTGAACTTGGTCTTCCATCTATATTCTAAATTTAGCTGGTCAAGTACCAGACACAGCTGGTTGGAAAAGAAGTTTGAATTACTCTATAGCTTGAGTGAGAGTTGGCATTCTTACAATATCAAATATTCAAACTCATGGCCATGTGTAGTGCCAATCTACTGTGCCAGCCTGGCACCAATGCAGGTTCCCGATGATTGATGCAGATGCGCAAAAACGAGTCCTAGAGCCCTTGGTGGCTTTATAGGCTTTTTATTTGTCTTACTGAAGTGAGGCAGCAAGGTGACAGGCAGGTAGGGTGGCCAGGGGGCCAGGAGGCTAGCAGGCCTCCTAGTCCCTGGCAAATCTTCACCTTCTTGGGGCTCTCTGTTGGCGTCTCAGGGTCTCACTGTTGCCACTTCTGCTACATGCTCTCACTGCTGTCACACTCTTCTTCCTCGTGCTCTCTGCGTTTGCCCCTACGTGCCTCTAATGCCATGCCATGCCATGCCACGCCTTTCTTCAGGCACCCACCATCAGGCACGTGGGTAGGCCTACAGTGGCCCATCACTGAGGGGGTAGGCAGAAAACCCTGATAACTCTTCTGCCTACCCTACACCATGATTTATGTTTTTGTTTAGTTTACCTTAGTGCTTCTCAATAAAATTTCCATGGAAGTCTAGCACATTGTTGTTTAATTTATTACTTAATATCATAACCTGTCTTGGCTGAAATTCCTGAAATGTCTTCCTATATTATTCAGAATAACACCCAAAGTTCTAACAGTGGCCTACAAGGCTTCTCATGAAGTAGTTTCCCATTACCTCTTTCCCCTTATCTCCTTTGACTCTTCATTTTGCTCTTGAGCTTTTGCCACACTGACCTCCTTACTGTACTTTTAATATGCTATGCACTTCTGTGTTAGGCCTTAGCACTGGCCATTTCCTTTGCCCATTATGATTTTCTCCCAGAATAAACAACATGGCTAGCTACCTTATTTCCATCTAGACCTATTCAAATGTTGCCTTCTCATTGCCCCCACCACACCCCAAATAACTATTAAAAAATGCAAGCTGGGCCTCCCTGGTGGCACAGTGCTCTGTGGAGCTGTCGGCAGCAGCAATGCAAGTTCGATGCCCGTAGGGGAGATTCCCACATGTCGAGGCAGACCTCTCCTGCCTCGCTGGTCGATCTGCCTCTTCTGCTCCCTACTCTGTCTCTGGTGAACCCTCTCACTGCCCCACGCCTCTGGCCTGTACCTCAGCTTGTATGCATAAACAAATGTGTGTGTTCGGTGTGTTTCATTTTCTATCCTACAATGTACATAATGCTCTGCCACTGAATATCCTACTAGTAGTTACTTGTGTATCTCTTACTTTACTTAGTTATGTCTGTCATTTATTTTTACCTCTTCTAACTAAATATTAACTGTAGAAGGCAAGGAACTTTATATTTTTATTTGCTGGTGGATTTCACATGTGTGCAATTGTGCTATAATGTAGCAGGTATTCAAGAAAGATTGTTAAATGTATTAAATAATTTTCCTAGGTATGTCTTATCTTTTGCTGTATTATAAACACTTTATAAATATTAAATTTTCTGCTCATATATAAGAATGTGACTTATACTTGATGGTTATCTTTGTATAATGGACACTTTGGAAATGCTCTGACTCCTATAATTTATCCAGAGATTTGGTTGTGATTTTACACAGAGAATTATGTACCTGAGCATAACAATAAGGTTTTCTTCCTTTCTTTTCTCCTAATCTTTATTTCTTTTTTTTTCCTGATACCCAGTGAATCACCACTGGGTCATTTTATTTTATTTATTTTTTTAATATATATTTTTATTGTTATTTATGTCTTTTACATTTTGTATTCCCCTTGGGTAGCCCACCACCAATTCACCCGTGATCCATCTCCATGGTCCCTTGTGTTCTTTTCTATTCCATTTTGTGCCCTTTTCCTTCCCTCCCACCGCCTCCCTCCCCCCCACCCCCACTGATTGTCTCTCTCCCACCCGGCCTCCCTCTAGTCCTGTTATAAGTGAAACCATTCAATATTTTTCTCTTTCTTTCTGGCTTATTTCACTGAGTATGATCCCCTCTAATTCCATCCA
>PVIJ01015705.1:0-35396 GCA_004024925.1 Scalopus aquaticus
CACACACACACGTGATGCTGGCAAAGCACAGGGCCTCAGTGAGTCTTGTCTGCAACTGGGGGTCAGGTGGACCAGACAGTGAGGCTGCTGTGGACAGGGGGCGGGGGCCTTGTGAGAGGTGCCCCACAATGGGGAGATTAGAGAGGTTGTGAGGGGTCACATTTGGGCCTTGACAGAGCTGGGAAGCAGCTGGAGTTTCCCTGACTCCACCAGGCGCACAGGGAGCCCCCCTCCCAAAGGACTGCTCTCTCGTTAGCTGATGGCTGACCTCCCGGTAGATGCTTCTCCCAACAGAGGTATCAGTCCGTTAACTAAGACTCCTAGAGACCTAAACCTTTCAAACTCAAAGGGCTCCATTCTGGGGAGACACAATATGTCCCTTGAAGAGAGAGTTCTGGGAATACTATAGCTTCCAATTACCTGGATCCCCTCAGGTTATTCCTGTAACAGGGTGGTCCTCAGGAAAGGGGAGATTCCAGGTTCCCTGCCCCACCCAACGGAGGGTGGAGCTGAGCAGGAGAGATAAGAAGCTGGAGAAGAAGAGAGAGAGGACTGGAGAAGGAAGGAAGCAGGATGGAGAGCAGAAGAGACAAGAGGAGCAGAGAGACTGACTGAGACAGACGTGGGTGAGAGACCCGTGGGGAGGTGACAGTGGCAACGTTGATCTGGATTCTGATTTTGTTCTTTTCTTCCTGAATTGTCTGGCTGTTTCTGACCCTTTTCTATGGGTCCCTGCCGAAAGGTGTTTTAGACTCATGGCAGGCTATCGGCCCCTGCTTTGTGCCAATCCCATTTGGGTGGACTTTTACCCACGGGGTGTGGGTAACATTGGGTGCTTGATTTAAAACTATATTCTCTGTCTTTTCTAATTGTATTAAAATTTCTTTCCACTAAAGGTCTTATATGTTTGATGTTGATGTGGCGGATGGCAGCACCTATTTAGAACGGGCAGGTTTGGGGGCCCTGGGGTGCCCCTCGCCCTGCCCTGTAACAAAGGGAGAGTTCTGGGATGACTATAGCTTCCAATTACCTGGATCCCCAGTTTATTCCTAGGAAAGGAACCGGGGTCCCTGGGGCCAACTCAGACTGACCCCCGCCAGCTCCCGGTCGCAGGCTAGAGACAACGGTTTGCTTTCCAGTCCCCACCTGCCCTGGGTCCTCGCTATGGATGCCTGCCAGTCCTGGGGGTTTGGGGGAGAGGCTACTCAGAGCCAGGGGAACCCCTGGGGCTCGTCTTTGCTCCCAGGCCTCAGCCTCTGGGTGTTCCCTGGGTGAGGACCGGAAGCGCCTGAGCTCTGAGCCCGGCCACACCGCCGAAGCCACTCCACGGCCATCAGTGAGCCACTTGTGTGTCCAGCTCCCTCGGTGTCCTTGTCGAGGGCCAGTATGACTGGGCTCCGCATGGGAAACAAACTGCTCCCTTCAGAGCTAAAGGACTTTGTTTAGTTGAGCTGAATTCCAGAGCCCGTTGCCTTGGCAACAGGTCTTTGGGGGATTGACATCTCCTGCATTACAACAGGGCAACAAGCATTCATCCAGTGGTGGTGGAGGTGGGAGAGGGGTGTATCAAACCCCTGTGCCTCCTCCCACCCCAAGAGGGTAGCCACGAAACAAAAAACAGAATCAACAACAACAAAAAGCTCCCACAAGCCCATTTGGCCTTGGCTGGCAATCAGCCAAACAGGAATTCAAACTTAATCAAACTTTCATGTCTCCCTTGTAAAGCTCAGGAAATCAGTAATTGGTTTTGTAATTGAATTTTCTGATCACGTATCAAAGGCCTGGGTCCTGCCAAAGGCCAGGGAATGGCCTGTCTCCAGTAAGGACAGCCAAGGTCCCGACGGAGGCGCTGGAGGTGGGCGGGGAGAACTAGCTGCTGGTGGACTAAGAATAGAGCCTGTTATTTATAACCACAGAAGCAGCTAGTGACAGCAGAGCTGGCCCTGACAAAGTGGTCTCCCCCAAACTAACCACCCCAGGTCCCCAGGCTTCTGATTCTGTGGCCTCATATAGCCGATGAAAGGAGGGGAGGGGGAACATCTTGGTGAGGAACTATTTCCAGAGCACTGGGGAAAGGTAGGGAGCAGCCTCACTGGGCCAGCAGCCTAGGCAGGGAGAGGAAGGAGCTGATATAGGAGCCTTTTTGGAACGGGAAGTGGGACACAGTAGGGGAAGGAGAAGTCCAAGGTTTTCGTCTTAAGTCATCTTAAGGTGAGGGAAGTGGTGTTTTTGATATAAAGAAGGAAGAAGGCTGCTTTGTGTGGTTGGGGGCTGGGAGGGGGTGCAGGGGAGGGGGGTGATTAGCAGTAAGAGTGCTAGCAAGGCTCAGCATCAGTGTGTCCTCACGAGGTGCTTTGTAATCATCCTCTTATTTAATATTCTCAACTGCCCAGGAAGATGAGGACTTTTGGTCCTCATTACGAGCCAGAGGAGCAAGCCTCCGAGGGCAGAGGCGAAGACCTGTCCACGTACATGAGCCATGGAGCTGACCGGGACCTGGGACGGTCTGATCGCAGAGTCCACAAGTTCAACCTCCAGTGCTATATGCTACCTCTTTCTCTTAGAGCCAAACAGAAAAAAAACAGAAAAGGATTCCAACACTCAAAAGGAGATTATGGGTTAGGGAATCAACAAATCAATATTTGCTCACGAATCCATGTAACGTGAACTGTCACTATTACCTGAGTTGTAAAAAAAAAAAGTGAATTGTGAAGGCAAGTCACAAACTAGGAGAAAATATTCACAACACAAATATGCAACAAAGAACTTATATCTGGGACATACTTTTAAAAAACTTACAACTCATTAACTCAACCTATTAACTCATTAATAAGAAGACAAATAGCCCATTAAAGCTGCAGAATAAAAAATGTGAAGAGAAACTTTATAAAACAGGACATACCGCAAGGCCAGAGAGCGCATTTAAAAGGTACTAAAATCGCCAGTCATCAGGGAAACACAAATTATAGTCACAGTGAAATACCCACTGCCTATAAATCAGAATAGCTAGAACGAAAAGGTCCACAATTCCACATTCATGAGAACGCAGATAACAGGAATTCACTGGTGGAGTTTCAACAGCACAACCACTTTGGAAGGTAAAGACACATACTAAAAAGTTAACGTACCCGGGGGCCTCCCTGGTGGCGCAGCCGTTAGGCGCTGTGCTGTGGAGCTGTTGGCAGCGGCGACGCGAGTTTGACGCCCGGTCGGGGAGATTCCCACATGGCGCAGCAGACCTCTCCTGCCTCGCCCGCTGCTTCCCTCAGCAGTGTGTTTCAGTCAATCTGCCTATTCTGCTCCTCACTCTGTCTCTGGTGAACCCTCTCACCTCCCCACGCCTCTGGTCTGTACCACAGCTTGTATGCATAAATAAATAAAATCTTTAAAAAAAAAAGTTAACCTACCCTTCCCACGTGATCTAGCAATTCTACTCCGAGGAGTTGACCAAGAGAAGTAAAACTGTCCACACAAAAATCTGTCCCTCCACGTGCTAGATATATATATATTCACATTAGCTCCAGGATGGAAATTAACTCAAATGTCCATCAACAGATGACAGATAAATGACGGTTTGCGCTCGGGGACATTTGGAGGCTGGTCTCAGTGGGGCATCCAGGTGCTATGGAGAGAGGGCAGTGAGGTGCCAGAGACAGGCCAAGGATCTGGGAGGGGCAAACTTGCTGGCACTTGACCACACCTGTCCAGTTTTCTTTGTTTGCTTATTATTTTTTTTAAAGGCTTCTGGGTCTCCCTGGTAGCGCAATGAGTTAAAATTTGTGATATAAGAATATGCATATTTTTTGGGCCTCCCTAGTGGCATAACAGGCTAAATCTCAGCACTATGAAGCTATCAACAGCCACTGCAGCCTGAGTTCGATCCCCAGTCACGGAGCTGACCCACATGATGCAGCAGACCTCTCCTGTCTCCCTGCTGCTCCCCTCAGCAGTGTATTTCAGTAGAACTACCTGTTTTGCTCCCCACTCTATCTCTGGTGAATCCTCTCACCGCCCCCCCCCCCCACACCTCTGGCCTACACCCCAGTTCTTGTGTGCATAAATAAATAAATCTTTAACAACAACAACAAAACAAACACAAAGCTTCTGCGGTGGCTGAAGTGAGGACAGCAAGCCCCAGGTTCCACAAACCTGGTTGGGGCTACAGCGGCCTCCCATGTCACCCCAGGCCCGGGCCTATAACTGGGTTCCTCTCGCAGAGCCCAGCCTCGGAGCCAGGCACACCAGCGGTCAGAGCTGGCTCTGCTGCCAGTTAGGCCGGTGACTTAGCCTGTCACACACCTGTAAAAGGGCAGGACTCACACCCATCATGGTTAAGTGAGATGACGCAGTATTTCCCAGTAATTAGCATTCGACCCAGCATGTACCAGGCATCAGTTGACGCCCAAGCCATCCCCGACGCTACCTACGTCGTGGGGACTCCTCCAGGCCTGAGGGCACGCTGCTGACAAGCTCCGCAGCCCCGCCGTACGGCACCCTGGTGGCTGGAACTTTCTGCCGCAGCGTCCCCAGGTCGAGTCATTTGCGTGTCACTGTGGGGGGTGTCCTATCAACCGAGTCTGAAAGTGACTATCTGAAATAATAACTGACGTGAAATTACAGGCTTGGCGTGCTAGTGATTTCTCCCTAATACCCCTTACATAGACAAGCAACCACAAAGGTGAAAACAAAAGGTTTGTATGGACCACTCACAACGATCTCTTCTCCACCACAGCTTGAGTGTCAAGCCAGGGCAGTGCTGTGATCACACAGGGGACGCTCCAGGAATACTGCCTGGCATACGGCAGGCGGCACCAAGACCCAGCCCCACCACGCATGCTGGGAGAGTGTTTTCACAGAGTCGAGGTATCGGCGAGGCTGAGAGGGGTGTTTCCGCCACATTCCCAACGAGTGGGTTTTCAGGTGTGCTCCATCGTGTCACTGGGAAGCCTGCTCAGCCCTCACCACTAGCCGGGTCTGGGGAGGGGCAGGAAACGGCCTGGGGGGGGGCCCTCACCCAGCAGAGGTGGCGCTTCTGGGAGCTGGCAGCGCGTGGCTAAAATTCACGTGTGAACACGGCGCCAGAGACCAGCTCCCTGCAGACAGGAGCCTCTGACTCTCCTTCCCGAGGTCGCCTCAGCCGCTCCCCCGGCCCCCGCCTGTAGTTAGGTGTGACCAAGTGACCGAGGTCTGGCCGACGGCGTGTCGCCTGCTCCGAACAACTCCCCCTACGCCTTCCTGTGTTCTCCTTCCCCTGTTTTCCTAGGACCCGCAGGCTGAGGGCCCCACAAAGCTACTGAGCAGAGAAGGCACCAGAACATCTGAGAGAACTGAGGACACAGGTTCCTACCACACTTGCCACGTGAATGTCCCTAGCAGCCTTGTGATGATAGTCAAAAAGGGGAAAACCCCAAATGCCCATTAGTTGTGACTGGATGGACAAAATTCGATCTAACCATACAATCAGACTATAATTTGGCTTCAACATGGGTGACTGTTGGAAACATTCTGCTAGGTGAGGTCGGGCGCGCATGCGTGCTTTCATTCACAAGCAATGTCCAGAATGGGCCAGTCCACAGAGAACGACTCAGGGCGGGTATGGGCGGGCGGGGTGTGATCGCTAGCAGGGGTGGGGTTTCCTTCTGGGGCGCCTGCCCTCTGCGCCCCGGGGGTGCCCAGGGGAGATACACAGAGCCAGCTTCCTCTCAGAGGCACACCTGTCACAGGTGCCGCGTGGGCCCCGCCCCCTCCTGCATAGCACTAGGGCAGGGGCTGCTGTTTCTACTCAGCAGGTGAAAAATCTAAGGTCTAGGAGATGGACGAGCTGGTCTGGAATTCAGGTTCTAGCTCATCCTGCTTCCCCATCATCTGACCCCACCAGCTCTTGGCTCTGACTTCGCAGGGGGCTGCTCTGGTGGTGGAGGGGAGAAACCGCCGAGCCCCAGTTTCCTCCACATACACCAATCACATGGGCCCCACAGGAGGAGGGGTGGTCAGAGCTCAAAAAAAGAAGTGGTGGTGGTGGGGGGAACACTGGGGGGGAGGGGGAAGAGTGAAAGAGATTTGGTTTTGTGCCAAGCCCAGAGCTTGGAGCACAGGACCCAAGGGGTCCCTGCCCTTATGGGGCACCCCTGCCGGGGCTGTGGGCTCGGTAGAGGAGTCTGTCCACAGAAGCACAGCATAAAGGCTTAACACTTTGTGTGCCGGTGCCCTTTAAATTTACCAGCCCTTGGGGCCGGCCATTTTCTGTGCCACCACATGAATGGTAGAAGCATTCAATACAACACACACAACTCCTGAACTACTGGATATTAAAAAACTGTAATATCTCTCATAAAACACCTTACACTTTCACCAAAACAATGTGTAAAGCTTCGAGACTGAGTACGATCAAAGAAATAGCTCCTAATAGTTCCAAATAAATCCACCGTGGTGTGAAAAACCGGAGACTAGATGAACACGTATTAATACGTGAGCGGCCACATGATACTGGTGACAAAAACACGTGCTGATACAGGAGCGGACCACAAAGTGTTAATCTTAGTAAGAGTGTCAGGGGCTGGGCATACGTGCCCAGCCCAAACTCACACACCCTAAGCCCAGTGTGGCTGTCTTTGCAGTAAGGAAATAATGAAGGTGAAGGAGACCGTAAGAGGAGGGCCTGGTCTGATAGGACTAGTGGCCCTTTTTAGAAGAGCCGCCAGAGACTGGGCTCTTCCTCGGCCCCTCCTCCCCCTCCCTCGCTGCGGGCGCGTACAGGAAGGGTCGCCTGATTCCCGGTGAGAAGGTGGCCCTCCACAAGCCGGGAAGAACGCTCTCACCAGAACCCGGATGCGTCAGAACCACACTCCAGAACTGAGAAAACCCATTTCTGGCACTTCGCCCGCCCAGCCGCTGATGGAGCCAGAGACAGCCCAAGAGACAGATACAAGGTGGTAGCCCGCACGGGGGTTCTGGGCACGGGTCACTCTGACGTGGTCGCAGACACAAGTCTGGTGCCACTCGTAACCCCGTTTCACAGCTAAAGCAAAGGACGCACGGCGTGGATGAGCAGTGTCCCCGCCTCAGGCTGGGGCAGGCTGCCGCGCAGTGAGAGCGAGGCTCTGCTGGGAGCTGGCCAGGGGGACAGGCCTGCGAGTTCCCCACGAGCATGGAGCGAGGTTCCTGCCCGCCGCTGGCCCCGCACCTACCAGGTGCTCCCTAAACGTCAGAGGAGGAACAGGGCCGTGTCCAGGCCCAGGCTGGGTGGGGATCGGGCCGCCAGAGCCCTCTGGCTCCCACAGGGAACGCAGCCACCATCCTCAAACCCCACACCCTGAAGCGCTCTTTACACCCCAGCTCAGGCCTGCAAGTGCGGAGGGGAATCCAGGTGAGTGGGCTGTGCTTTTTTCTCAACGCTCTTCTGCGGTTCTCCGGGTGACGCTGCAACACCCGCAGGAAGGCATCTGCCTGCACAGGCAAAGAGGCTGTGCTCCTGGGACCCCAGGGTCTCCGGCGAGCCGGCCTGGAGCCCGGCGGAGCACCTATCCTGGTGTTTTCCAAGGCCCACACGGCCAGCTGCTCCCAGAGCTGGGTCTGAAACCCAGAACCCGCCACCCCCAGCCTCTTCTCCGGCCAAGGCTTGGGGAGGAGGATGGCCTGGCTGGAAGGCCACGACCCTGCCTCTGCCAAGCTGGCAGGCCTCAGGGTGCAGAGGGGTCCGCCACGCTGTGCCGGCTGCTTCTGGGGCTGGAGCACCGCGTGGGCCGGGCTGAGTCTGCGAGCGGCTGTTTGCTGGGTGGAGAGTGACCCTCAGAGTGGGAAGGCGACCCCAGCAGACAACTCAGCACGCTGTGGGCAGGTCGTCTGCTTCTGGGGCAGCCTTGAACCGAGCACCCACCCTCGGTGGGCCAGACGGCGCCGGGCACCGATTCTGCTGGAATCACATGGGCTGTCCCGTGCCCTGTGACCCGGCGGGGGTACGACGCTGGTCCGCTCCGCACAGACACCAGCCAACATCTGCGACAAAGCCCTGAGCGAGCGCTCAGGTCTAGGAGATCATCAGACAGGCCCGCCCGGGCTGGGGGGCCCAGAAAGGCTTCTCAGGAGGCGACAGTCGAGTCCAGGTCTGGGGGGAGCCTAGAGGTGGACAGGGATGTCTCCCAGAGGCCGAGGGGCTGCGAAGCTGCAGCACTGAAGATCAGAAGCAGACCCTGCGCCAGGAGCATGGCCCCGGCTGGCAGGAGGCGCTCTGAAATTGGGGTTACATATACGTCTGCAGACGCTCACGCTGGCTCTTTTGGGGCGTTCAGACTATAGGGGAGAATGGGCTGTGGGGAGGCCAGTGAAGACACTGTTGCAACCGTCTGGGGCTTGCCCAGGGTGGGGCGGGGGCTAAGTGGGCCTGGGGGTCTCGGAGCAGCATCTGCCCTGATGGCGGCATGGGACGCGCGCCTCGGGTTAGGCGCGTCGTAAACGCCCAGAAGCCTCCCCGGCGCTCACAGCCCACCGAGCCTGCTCTGGAGCTCGGCCGTCTCACCCATCTCGCCAAGCCGCCTTCCGGGGAGCCTTCCAGATCGCTCAGGCCCACGCTGACGGCTCCTGGGCAGTCATCTCACCCTTCCACCCTCCGGGCCACACGTTAGCCCGACACAGAGGCAGCAACAGAGATGCTGGGTGGGGCTCCCCCTGATCTGGTGCCTTCACCCCGTAGCCTGGTGGCCTGCGTGTGTCAGCCCACCGTGGAGTGCCCGTCACTCACAGCCCCGTACCGGCCCCAAGTGGGGAGACCTGGGAGCTCGCCAGGGGCCCCCCAGTGGGGAGGCCTCTGCCACTAACAGTGCTGGCTGGCAGGCCCATCGCCCTCCTGGAGAGAAGCCGACCTTCAGCATACACCTGTGTCCTGCCTTTGAAGCCCTGGCGTTTCTTTCTCTTCTGGAAACACGGGGAGAGTCTTGTGGCAGCAATGACCTAAACTTAGCGACTGAGCTCTGCCAGGCGCGTTCAGAGGGCTTTTCCGAATGTATAGACCGATATGGGGAGGGGATGAGGAGGGAGATCCGAAAGGCCACTTGGTTCCTTAGATTTAGTGGGTGAAAAAACGGGGGCCCTATGGATGAGGGATTGCCTGAGATCACAACAGCCAGCCTGGAACCAGGCTTCTCTGTACCGCGCTGAGGTCAGGGGTGCCTCTGACTCAAGATGGGCCCTCACCTGACGAAGACCCCACCCTTCCCTGCCAAGCTCCTGAGGCTGCCTGGGTCCTGCCGCTCCGAAGCCAGAACGTCAGCCAGACACACTACACCTGGAGCTGCCCCACGGGCGGGGTGGCTGGTGAGACAGGATAGTGGGGTGCTGTTTTCCTACTTTCCCCAGGAGGGAACAGCCTCCTTGCAGAGGCGAGGCCTGATTCTGCTCTCCCACCCAAACATGGGAATTTTTTAAGACCAGGAGCCCAAGGTCAGGCTCTAGGCGTGCTGGATGCAGCACAGGCACCCCCTCCCGGGGCTAGCAAGCCCCCAGGAGCCAGGGAAGAAGACAGGATCAGTCCTGGCTGGGGGGGGCGAGGCCTTGGCTGCTCCGTGGCATCATTGGAAGTGGGCTGGGTGACCACCGTCGACAGCTGGCTGAGGTTGGCTTCACCCAGCTTCCTGGCACCCCTTGGGCACCTACTATGAACACAGCCCTGTGCCTGCTCCCAGGCAGTGGCTCCCAATGATCTTCCTGTAGAAAAGGGAAGATTGCGGACAATCCTCAGGAGACTGGCTAAGAACCCAGACTCTGGGCCAAACTGCTTGGGTTTGCACCCAGGCCCCTGTCGTGTGACCTTGGTCTTGTTACTGCCTCTCTCTGAACTTCCTCCTCTCTAGAGAGAGGACCATGATGGCATCTACCCTGAATCCACTGGAAAGCCATCACTGGCCCCATCTTTGGTGCAGATCTACCCATCAGAGGCAGCAACAGAAGCGGGAGGGCCCCGCTGCCCTCCCCTCCCGCCGACGGGCTGCTCAGGGAGACATGCTCAGGCGGGCGTGGGGCGGGACTCTGGGGCAGGGAGGGTGGCCAGAGTGCTCCCTGAGGAGTGGGAGTGCGGGCCGGGCTGGCTGTGGGGACAGGAGCGAGCCACACGAGTGGAAAAAGTCTTTGGCCTAGAAATGCGGAGACCTGGCTGGTGCGCCAGCTCCGCTGTGGCCTGTGGCACGGCCCTGCGGCAGTCTCTCCTCACACGGAGCCTCAGTATTCCCTTTGTGAAAGGAAGGACAAGGCGAGAGCAGCAAGCCTCAGAGGATGTTATGTAACTTAACAGGATTACCCAGAACAAGAAAGTTGGGGAAATGCCGGAAGAGACGCACATTGACAGGCTGCCTCTGCGGAGCCGCGCGCCCGCGCGCCCTCGAGCGCACAATGGGCATGTGTCTCCCAGCAGTACACACAGCCCGTGTCCCCAGCCCAGTCAACGAGAGACTTTGCTCAGTCACATGGGGGGGACTAAAGTCTGAAGAGCCCGAGCGAGGCGAGCGTCAGCGGTTCTTCCAGCAAAAAAAAATGCTTGTTCGCAGCAGAGCGCTCACTGAGAAAGCTGTGGTGAAACTCCAGCAGGGGTTTGCAGACTGGGAAGGATGCAGCTGCATCCCGAGGGGCGCTCGGGAAGGAAGAGCTGAGGACACATCAGGGAGGCTGCCCAGCGGAGGGGGGCGGGCGGGCTGGTTCTGGAGGGATGAGGGGCCAAACGAAAGGCTCCCTGGTAAAGCTCCAAGAACTGGGGTGCGTGGTCCTGGTGGGCATCTGCCAGGTCTGGGCAGCGTGGGGACTCCTGTCCTGCCAGGAGAGGCTTGCCCCTAGCGGCCAGTGGGAAGGGGGTCTGAGGTTCTTCTGATGCTCTCTGCAGGGGGCAACATTGGGCCTTGGAAAGAAAGAACCTCTGAGGCGAACGGACAGAGGCAACAAGTTCCACAGAGGGGGACGGCGACTCTCCCGCCTGCATCACCGCCTGCGGGACACAGCCTGTCAGGGCTCTTCCCCAGCTCAGATCCCTCATGACCTCGCCGCGGAGAAGCTACACAGCCAGGCCTGACGCGCAAGGCCTTCTGCAGTCCAGCCTTCTCCTGCTCTCCCCGGGCTGAAGCAGAACGGAAACGGAACCCTGAGAAGGACAGACCAACCAGACGGGGGGCCCAAAGGGACCAAATCTGGGTGCTCAGGCAAGAGAGAAATGCATGGGTGCCTAATTTATGGCCCTGGTATCTGGGAGTTTTTGTGACCGCAGATAAGCCTGTATCTTGACTGATGCGCACTACTTCGTTTTACAGAGAGGAAACTGAGGTTCAGGGTCAAGGAAATGGCTTGGATGCCTGAAAAGGAGGATCCAGCTTTTGACCTTGTACCTCTCTGAGTCCAAAGTGGGCCTTGTGCCCCCCGCCCCACACAGCTTCACGTGGCAGTCGTGGCCCGACCCCTTTCCCGTCAGGCCCTCGCAGCAGGGCCCCTCCTGGTCCCGGGGAGAGTGGCCCCTGGGAGTCCAGGTGCTTCACCGCTCAGGGGCACAGGCCCTGTGGAGCCCCCGGCACGTACCCTGGCCTGCCAGGCTGGGCCCGGAGCCACCGGGTGGCGTGGAGGACTGGCCCTCCTCTCCTGGGCCTTTGTCAGGGGAAGCCGTTGGTCTCGGCACCACACAGGGAAGAGCGGCTGGGAGGAGGACAGAAGGAAGACGGAGGGCTGAGGGAGAAGCGGGAGCGCGCCCACCCACAGAGCTGGGAAGGGGGACCTAATTTGGCAGTGAGCTATTTTAGGGCCGTGCCTGGGCACCTCGGGCCAGTGGCGGGGGGCAGTCTGGCCCGAGGGTTCCACTCCAGGTCTCCTCAAAAAGCCACTGGCTGCTCTGGAGCTGACTGGGGAGAGGAAGGTGAGAGTCTTCCGCCAGCGCGGTGCGGCGCGGGCTCCGGGGGCACCAGGAAGGGCCCGGAGCGCACTCCGCAGCGCAACCTCACCCGAGGAGGCTTGATTGTCACGCATCTAGAATCACCCCCAGGAATCTGCCGAATCTGCGGCCCTGGGTGGCAGGTGAAGAAGGGCTGAAATCTGGGATGAGGGGCGGCAAGCGGCTCTCTGGATTTGAGGGGTCTGGGGGTCCACCTGCCTTGGTTAGGCTGGTGGTGGTAGGGAACCTCCATCCAGCACCCTGCAGGCCTCTGCAGGGTTGGCAGACTCAAGCCAGACATCGTGCCCAGCGGGGTTAATGGGCCGGGTGGCGCTCGCAGAGGTTGCTTGTCGTGCGGGGGGGGGGGGGGGGGGGGGGGGGGGGGGGGGGGGGGGGGGGGGGGGGGGGGGGGGGGGGGGGGGGGGGTGCGGGCAGATCCCAAAAAGCCCAGTTCTCTCTGGAAAGACTCTCTCTGGCCCCGGCTGCCCATGCTAGTTGCTTAGCGTTTCTCGTGCTGCCCACCTCTCCATTCTCCACAGTGGGCCTCCTCAGAGGCAAGTCATGTCTTAGTTTTGCCTAAAACCTTCAGTGACTTCCTGCTGAGCTAGGAACAAAGCCAAAATTCCTTCCATGGTCCAGAAGCCCCTGGCTGGTTCCTGCCTCCTTCTGCAGCCTCATCTCTTGCCACACTTCCCCCTTGACCTTTGGGCTCCAGCCATACTGGCCTTGTTTTAGATCCTTATACTTGGTCAGGACTCCCCATCTCAGAGTCTTCGCACATGCTGTTCCACCAGCCATTCCATCTGCTGGAACATCCCCCAACTTCTCTTCCATTTGCCTCACCAATGCCCGTTCTTCTGTTCTCTGTTGGATACCTCATCTCAGCGCTGGCCAGGCCTGAGGGGGCAGGCCTGAGGTCAGGGCACATAGCTCTCTGCAGTTCCTGTGGATGTCCATCTTCTCCCAGAGCAGCTCTGCACGGCAGCACCCTGCCCGCGAGCCCAGAGCTCCGCACACTGCAGGCCACATCAACGTTTGTCAAGTGAGTGAATGAGTGAAAGAGACGTGTGTGGGCACTCCGGAGAGGAAAGGAGGCTTTTGGCCACAGTGACAGAGGAGGAGTTTATGGAGAGTGATGTTCAGAGCCGTACAAAATGGAGCCCCAACAAAAATGAACAAAGCAGCTGCCACTGAAGGCACATCTGCTCTGCAGTCACCGTGCCCAGCGCCCCACCGGCACGGAGACACCTGGGGGGACAGCCCTTCCAACTTAGGAAGAATGTGCCCTGTTTTGCCAGGGGACTGTCACGAGTTGTCCGCCTCTCCACCTCTCTTGCCTCCTCTCTCAGGTCTTGCTGGGCCCCGGGTCAGGAGCGGCCCCCCCGCCAGTATCACTCCCGCAAAGCCCCAGGTGGCCGGGGCCGAGGCGCAGCCTGCCCCAGCCCGGAACCGCCAGGCTTCTGGGAGGGCCCCTCTGTGCCTGTGGTGAGGGGGAGGGCTTGGTGCTGACTCTTCACTCCGGCGTGGAGCCACGGAAACGTCGGGGCTCCCAGGCCTGGCACGCCACTAACCCGGCGTGAAGCGCAAGCAAGAGCAAGATGGAAACGAGAACTGTTTACCGAGCCCTGACCGGGCCAGGCATATTTCTTCTCACCAAAAGCCTCTGTGTGGGCATGGCTGTTACTATCTTCATTTCTCAGACGAGGGGCCCAAGGCTCAGCGAGCCCGAAGTCCAGCGTCTGTGAAAGGGGGCCCAGGATGCGAGGCCACGTCTCTCTGGCCCCCGCCGGGCTCTCGGCCCCGCTCACCCGCCGCCTGGAGCACAGCCCTCCGCAGCTGCGTATTCTCTGCTCTAAAACAAGGTCCGAACGGCCCCTGGCTCCTGCTGCCCCTTAGGGGCATGCCTGGGAGACATGCCCCCACGGCTCCTCCAGGTCTTCCATCGCCCCTACGGGGTGGACAGGCGAGACGGGACGGGGAAGTGGCCTGGGCGGTGTGTCCACGAGCCTTGCCACCACGGATGCTGGCTGGCCGGGGGCGGAGGCCGCCACGAGAACAGCAGCTCTGGCTCCAGGCTGAACTTGGTCATCTCTCAGTCCGGCCGTGCCAGACACTGCCTGGCTGGCCTGGACTCCCACGACATGAATCAGGCATAGCTGGCGACGCGAGTCTCGGGGAGCTTGGAGGACGGCTGAGGGGCCCTCCCCGGCGTCCGCTTCTTCTATTTTCCTTTCCTTTCTCGCGAGCTCCTGGTTTCCTCTGGGGAGTTCCCTCCCGTCCCAGGAATCTCTCGGATAACTGGAGTATGGCATCCCTTCAGCCAGGGAGAGGGACGCCCAAGTTGGGGTGGGGGGAAGAGACCACAGAGATGCACCTGGCACTTCATAGGGAGCTCGGGGGCTTGCGGGGTGCGATGTGGCACACAACTGCAGGAGCCGTTTTCTCGCAAGGTGAGGGGGTGATCTGCAGAGTCTAAGGCGAGGGCCGCATGGGGGGACAGAGTGGAGAGATGACGAGAAGGCGGGGACAGCACCTGAGCCACTGGGGCAAGCCATACCTGCAGCCACACTTCCACTTCTCGACCACTCAGCCAGCGTGTGGCGTCTGCTATCCCTCGTGACAGCAATGTCCTGATTTATCTAGAGATGGGCCTAGGTAAGACCGTTGTCTGTTGTCTCACAAATAAAGAAGGGCGAGGACTCTGAGGAAAGCAGATGGATGCGTGTGGTCGTGGAAGGGCAGACGGGTCCTGGTTCCTAGGGACGCTGTCCCCCACCCCACGTGTGGGGCGTCACCTTGTTCCTTCCCCAAACACACAGAGCAGGACCTCCCAGCCGAGGAGGGGCTCAGGCCGACCCAGTCCCACCCCACCCCTGGTGATTCCTTCTCACCTGTGGTGCCTCAGCAGCTAATTCCTTTCTCAGTCCCTGACCCTCCTCAACCAGATAGCTGCACCTCGCTGGTCAGCAGGAAGGGGCCACGCATGCAGAAAAGGCTCAAATTTGGGGTTGGCGCAAATGAAGTGAGTCAGGGAGAGGCCCTGGGGGCGGGCGACGGTGCTGGCGCTGCCACCAGCTGCCACCAGCTCTCCTGGCCAGCACTGTGCTGTGGGGTCAGGTTTTCATCAATCCTATAACTATTTAACAGGAAGAACAATTACAGTGCGTAACATTTCTGATGGGTCAGAGGTATTAATCTATTAAGCACAGACATTCAAATTGTATCACAGTTTTATGTTTGGGAATCTTCTACTTTTCAATATGTCAGGGTTTCAATATGGCCAGGCCGCACCCCCAGGGCTGCTTTCTGGGAGTTCTCCTTGGCAGCTCCTTTGCCACCTTAAAACAACTACTTTGAGCCCAGGCGAAGTACCCGCCATGTTCTCTCCAGAGGAGGCTCTTGGTTCCCCCTGTGGGGCAGCCAGGCAGAGATGGGGCGGGAGGACAGGGAAGGGAAGGCAGTGCTGCTGGGCCTCCCAGACCCACCTGGGGAATACGTTTTTGCATAGTTGTGACATTTTTCCACCATCAGAGCTGAATAATTAGGGGCTTACAAGGGGAAGGAGGGGAACGGGAAGGAGCTAGTGACAGGACTAGAGAGAGACAGAAACAGAGACAGAGAGAGACAGAGAGTGTGGGACACAGGGAGGGGAGGTGGGGGCTTGGGGGGCAAGCACAACGAGTCCTCACCTGTGGTTTTCATTTATTCCCTTTTCTTTTCTCTTTTTAAATCCCACACACCTTTCTGCAAGCAGGGGACAGGCAGAGACAAGGCAGTGGCCCAGTCTCCAACACTCACTCCCTCAGCACTCGGGGGGGAGGGAATTCCGGGGCGGAGGGGGGCAGATGAAGGTCAGGGTCTTTAGGTGGCTGGGATGGCCACAGTGACCAAGGAGCCCGGGGAAGCGGGGTACTGGGGAGGTTGAGGGTGCCGGGCCACAGGGAGCAGTCTCCTGGTCATGCTCTGCCCGGGCCAGACCGCCTGGAGGCATCTTCTCGGAGACTCTGCCCCCAGCTTGTGCTGCAGAGCTCATCTGCCGAGAGCCCTTCTCTGGTCCTTGATGCCCCTGGGACAATACTCTAGTTTCCCAGCCCACATAGGTGCCACAGGCTGAGTTTACGCCCCCCTCAAAATTCATATGCTGAAACCTAATCCCCAATGTAATATGAGGAGAACTTTCTGGGAGGCAATTGGGGGATGGGTTCCTTTACAAAAAAGACCCCAGGGAGCCCGTTATGAGGACACAGTGAGGAGGCGACTGGCAACGACCCAGGAAGCAGGCCCTCACCACATCCCCCTCTGTTGCTCCTTGACCTTGGATTTGCAGCCTCTAGACCTGAGAGAAGTAAATTTCTGTTTGTCTACGGCATCTGGTCGCTGGCATTTTTGTTCTATCAGCCCGAAAAGACTAAGACAGTGGGAGATCAGAGGCAAAAGCTGGAGAAGAAACCAGAACCCACTTCTGCCACCGTCCGGAAAAGCAGCTCCCCTGGGATGCCCGTGGCCTGGAGCACCGCCCGCCTTGGCACAGGGCCTCCCACGGCCTCAGCACGTCCACAGCCACGTCTCTGTCTGGTTTCCATACGGCCCACAGAGAGGGTGGCAGGAGGCGACTGGCACGATCCTCAAGCCCCTTCTCTTTTTCCGAGGCTTTGAAAGCCACAGTTTGGCCTCTGTCGGCTCCTGTGCGGCGAGGCAACATGGAGTAAGAAGTCGGGCTGCCCTGCCTCTTCCTCCCGTTTGACGCCCGCGAGGGCTGCGTCACCCGGCCCCTGGGAACCACAAGCGCGCAGAGGCCCCTTGCGGGCGACCCAGCCCTGGGGCAGCGCCGGGCCTCAGGGCCAGCAACAACCACTGTCCCTACTGTCTTGGGGCTTCGTTGTGGGCATTTTTTTGACCCGTGGTCAAATATATCCTAACTCACCTAGAGAGACGTGGAGGGAAGCAAGGGAGAGCACGGCCAGTCTCAGCGAGGACCGTCACCACCCACACGCACGCCCGGCCGGCCTCCCTGCTCCTGCTTCTGGGGGAAGAAGGCCAGAGAGCGTGTGGCGCTCGGCCTGCTGCCTCGGGTGGAAGGCTCACGGCGGAAAGGACGAGGGCTTTCTCCTGTCAGCTGCTTTTCCGTCGATTTAGCACCGGCGGCAACTTCTTCAGAACGTCCTGGGGCAGCATGTTCAGTCCAGCACCGGACAGGAATGTCCACTCTGGATCACAACCCCTGATATCCATGGAGAGGAGGACCCCAGAGCCCACTGTGACCCGCCATCAACAAGGGTGCCCCCTAGTTCACGCCTAACACCTGACTTGCTAAAGCAGAGAACGGCTCAATAGTTCATCAACATTCAGGAAAAAGGTCTTCTACTTCGCCTTTAGACAGTTTCAGTATTCCGTTGAGGAGAAACTCATCTGCCCTCACCAGCACCTCTTTATGCAAGATGTGGACTTGTCCACGTGCCCCTGCTTCCTACTGTTTCTCCAGGTGGACAGGACTCCGGGAGGGTGCTCGTCTCTGCACTCCTGGCCCATCAGCTCTTGCCACCTCCGCCAGGACGCCTGCCTGCCTCCTTTTTACCGTGAAGCCTAATCCACCCTCTACAGCCAGAGGAGCAGTTGCTTCAAGACATATGATGCTGATGCCAGCCAGCCTTTCCGAGCGCCTACTGTGTGCCAGGCCCTGCTCTGAGAGATGCTACCGAGTCTCTTCATCTTCACACAACCCAGGGAGGAGGTCACTATTATTACCCTGGTCGGCACTGATGGAGGAGACAGAACTCCCATTTCCTCATCCGGTTTTACCCTTCAGTTAGGAAATGGGAGTTCTAGCTCCTCCATCAGCACTACCCACCTCGGGGTCCTGAGCTGCACTTTATGAAAATAAAAAATGTTGTTTCTGAAGTGTCTGCCCTCCTTGCTAGTACCCTTGGGGACAGACACTGGGTTTCCCCACCGCTGCGCAGCGTCTGAAGACCCAGCAAAGACCCAGTGAAGCAGGGGGCCGAGAGGAAAGCCGCTGAAGCAGAGGCCCTGCTGCTGACACAGAGAAGGCACAGAAAGGGCCGTCCGCACAGGGCAGTCTGTCCGGCCTGCAGGCGTAGCCCTGGCACGTGGCCCGAGCAGGCACACGCTTGCTGGGTGAACGGGATCCCCTATACACTTTCCACTGATGCCCACACACAGAGGTGAGCACGGGAAGCAGAGTGCGGGGACCGCTGGGGCGGGACCACATTCGGCTAAGAAAACCGAAGGCGACTCTAAGGAGGACAGGCACACAGGGGACACCTCAAAATCGGAGACTTTAGTCCCTCTGCTTCCCATCTTGAAAACTGCCCGTTCCTTTGAGGCGGCTCCTCCGTTCGGAACAGGACCCAGAGAGTCACTGGTGCCACCCCGGTGGAGGTCAGGGGTCAGCTTCCGGGCTCCTGCTGGCAGGGCTCAAACAGTGGATGCTGCCCCTGGCCAGGAGCTGGGCCTGGTCACGGGGAGTGGCTGACCCGCCTGCACCAAAACCTGCAGAGTGGGGGTGCTCTGCAGAGAGGCCCCGGAAATCGAGGGGTCCTCCCTCTCCTCCAGAGCTATGACCTCCACAAGTGCTCTGCGTGTCTCTGCACCCACCCCTGCTGCCCTGTGCGCTGTTTGCAGGATGTGAGCGCCTGAAAAATATTTGTGGGATGACTGACTGACCAAGTGAAAGAAAACGAGGTTGGTGGTTTGAGGTGGCTGCTGAGAAGGCATAAGAGCTGAGCTGCGATTCAGAAACTTAAATTTTGGCCATGTGGACACTTGAACGAGCCCCTTTCCGGCTGGGCCCGCAGGAATGAGATGGTCGTGCATGGTCATTGCTTTGGGCAGAGCGGGGCCAGGCCCAGGCTGAGGCGCGCAGAGAGCGCGGGGCCGGGACCGGCAGGCGTAGACGCTGCTGCCCAGCGTGCCTCTTCCTGGCCTTAGGTTTGCGTGCTGGGTCATCTGTCACCTTCAGGACCCCCCTCAGATCTCAGACTCATCCCTGAGGCTTCCTCGGGCCCCAGGGAACTCAAGCAGGCCCAGACCAGGACGCCCCATGTTTGTGTTTCAGATTCCCTGGCAATCGCAGGCTCAACAGCCACTCTGGGGAGATGGCACCAAAATATTTTCACGATTGAAAGAAAAGATAGTGTCTGAGTGTCGCTGTGTGACTTACACGTCAAGATTCCTTCTACCAGAGGAGATCCAATGACACTCTGGAAACCTGAGTGTGAAACCTGACTCTGCTCCCTCAAGGCGCTGCCGTGCGCATGAGGCACGCAGCTCCCAGGAAGGCCCTGGTGGGGCGCTGGCACCCTGGGCAGCGGGCCCGGCCAGCTCCACCTCCAGTCCCACGTAGGCCAGTGCCTCTGGGAAGGTGCCACGTTCTTTGCCCCACGTCCACGCAGCCACTGTGGACGAGCTCCTGGAGTGAGGGGTGCAGCTGAGGAGTCAGGTGAAGCTACAGAACAGGGAAGGCAGGTGGGCTAAAGAGGCCCTGTTCCTGTGGCCTGACTTGCACCTGGTACTACTGGGAAGGGGACACGTGGAGGAGACATGTGGGGAGGGTGACACTGGCCGCCGTTATCTTGATGTGGCATCTCCTTTTGTCCCAGCTTTCTGGGAGCTGCTTCAGAACCCCATTCTGTGGTTCTGCGCCAGAAGGTGCCTTAGACTTGTGGCACGTTTTCAGGCTTCAGATGACCCTTTTTGGCTAGGCCCCTGCCCAGGAGGTGATGGGTAATTTGGGGTGTTTTACTGAGAAACTCTTATTCAGAACTTTCTTCTCTCTCTGCACACTAATTCTATTAAAGTCCTTTCCCAATACAAGTCCTTGTCTTTAGATGGTGGATAAGAGGAACGCCTTTCAGAGAGTGCACCCCATTTTGTTTGGGGTCCCTGGGTGCCCTTTGGTCAGGTGCTAACATTACTAAGCTGAAAAATACAGATAAGATTTCACCCATTCCTCACTTAACTGCTATCTAGGATAGCTCATCAATATCTTATTAAAAATAATAATTTTAAACAAAAGATTGAGAATGAACATAGGTTGAGAACTTCCTGTGTCCGGCACCACCCCAAGCGCATTCTAGGTATTACCTCCTCACACTGAGGACTGGGGAGGCTAAATGATTCACCCAAGGTCGTTGGGCTGGTGGTCAGCAGGATTTGAACCCAAACCCAACGCGTCCTGTGTCAGGCACTGAACTGGATGAACAGGATCTACAGTATGTCTGTTGGGGGGAGAGGACTTCCTGCACGAACTCCACAAACACAGGTTTTATGGACTCCACCCCACCCAGGACCAAAGAAATCCAAGACACCAAGGGCTACACATCCCATAATGTCTTTGACGGAGGAGACAGAACTCAATAAAAGAGGCATCGCAAGACTAGAGACTCACACAAGGAGGTGGGGGTAGAAGGAATCAACAAAACCATCAACCCAGTGATAACCAAAATCCCTGGGCAGCAGGGCCTAAGGCTGAGCGAAGGCCAAAATACAGAGATTGAGCCATTGTGGAAAGTCTGCTTCCATTTCAGGTTCTGGTTAGTTATTCAGGGTCAGCAACAGACAAGGCATCCATGGGGAGGAGCCCCTCCCGACTGGAAGAAGAGGATAAAATCTTAACCTACCCCCAGCTCTTCCTGCCCGCTTGTGTCTATGCAAGCGTCCTTTATTTCTCTGTCCCTTTCCCTAACAAACCTGTTCCTTGAAATATAACTAATGTCTCTGTCTCGTGGAGAAACTTGCCGCGTGCCGCTGAGGGGGAGCTCTGGTGAAACCTTTTCCAGAGTGGACCCAAGGACCCCGCCCTCAAACCCATCAACTCCAAAAAACAACAAGATCATCAAAGGGAGGATTACTGGGAACTGAGGGTAGAGTTAAGCAGCCAGGCTTGGTCTATAACCAGACACATGGGCCCTGACGGGGGTGGGGGGGTCCCCTTGGTTTTTCGCTGGCTTTGAGCATGCTATTGGGGTTCTAGCTCAGCAGAACCGGTAGGACGCATTCACCAATTTATCTTACTTTCTCTCTGAGTTATTCCTTTCTTCACTTTCCCTTTTTTGTAAATAAACCATTTATTAACCTTTTTTTGTGTGTGCTGCAGCTGATTCTCATTTTAAGTTCCTTGTAAGTGCACGGGTGAGGACCCACAGTCAGGCCACCCCATTTCACATTGGGGTTGCCCTGGAACATGTCTTCAAGGGGTTTATGATTTAGGGCGAGAAACAGGCATACGAGCAGAAGGAGAATAAAAGAAAATGAGAGTATTTACAGCTGAATAAAGCCTCACATATGTTCAAGCATTACTTCTTTGCTATTTCCCACTGGTTTAAAATATATTTTACATATGCACGTATATGCACATACCTATTTTATATATATGTGTGAGTGTGTGTGAGTGAGATAAAATTCACTCACATGGGACTTTTCATAGACCCCCCCCACCCCAGTCCTGTGAACTCACTAATCCTATAATTGTCCATTTCCCCCCCCCTCCCCATCTTTTCATCCTGCCTCGGAGTTTAGGCCAGTTCTGTTCAACAAGTTTCTCTGCTTTTGTGATGCAGAAGCAGGCTCTGGGCAGAGGACTGAGGAAGGAGGGGGGAGACTCAGCTCAAAAGGTTAAGACAATTTACATGATAATGCGCTGGAGGGTGAGGAGGAAGGAAGGGAGGGGGGAAAGAGGGAGGAGGAGGAGAGAGAGAGTTGGAGGGAAAGGGAACAGATGGAGAAAGGAAAAGAGGGAGGGGAAGAGGGGACACCTAATAATTTGCAGGGAGGAGAGGAGGGGAAGGGAAGGGAGCGAGGAGGAAGATTAGAGGAGGGAAGCCTCTCAGGCCAGACACAGAGCAGCTCCAGGCAACGTGCATGCGGACAGGAGCAGAGAGAGGCCAAGTCTGGAGACCCCGCCCTGGGGCCAGGTGGTCAGCTAATTGGAGGGTGTCCATCACTCCAGGGCCCAGCCTTCCCCCAGGGTGCAGTTCAGTCTGAACAGTTCTCTCTGGTCCCCTCCTGCCCTGATCAGGGCCTTGACGTAGGCATAAGCTGGTACCTCTGTCCCTTCTTCCTCCCAAGGCTGGATCCTTTCCATGGTCAAGTTTCATCACAAACATCCCTTCCAGGTTCTGGGGAATCTCCCCTGGCTACCCAGCCCAGGCAGCAGCCCCACCCCACCTGCTTCACAACCTAATTGTTGGGGGAGAAAGGACAGCCTGAACAAACTCCACAGATAGGTTTTTACAGACCCCACCCCCACCTCAGACCAGACAGATCCAAGACACCTAAGACTACAAATCCCATAATGCCATCATCACCGAAGGGAGGATGCTGGGAACTGAGGGTGGCATTCAAAAGCCATGTTTGGTATATAACCAGGCCTGTGGGCTTTGGGGGTTGCTTGGTTGTTCACAGGGTTTTGGTGCGCCATTGGGATTCCAGCTCAGCGGAACTGGTAGGATGCATTCGCCAATTTATTCTTTTTTTTTTCCTTGAGTTGTTTTTTTATTTCCCCTTCTCTTGTAAATAAACTCTTTATTAATTTTATTGTGCATGCCTGCAATTGAGTCTTATTTTAAGTCCCTTTTAAGCGCCTGGGTGAGGACCCAGAGTCAGGCACCCCATTTTATATCGCGGCTGCCCTGTAACATGAGCACTGTTGAGACTGCAGTCGCCTGTTGGTTGACTTGCTTGTGCTCTGTGCCTCTAGGCGGGAAGTTTGCCAAGAACAGGGAAAAGAAAGGACTGAAGTGAGGGTGTCCTTGGTTCCAAGCTGCCTCCCCACACCAGCAGCCCTTTGGGCCTGTGTGTCTGTCCATCAAGAAGGCGAAAATCGACTGCACTTCACTCCACATAGGGCCCACGTGCTCGGCTCCCCAGTCCGCAATCCAGGTGAGCGGCTCCCAGGAAATAGCTGCTCAGCTGCCTGGCTCACTTTGGCCTGGGGCTTGGGTCAGTTTTCCTTTCTTGTTCCTTATGGGTGAACTAACGTGGGAGACGGTGCCCAAGTGAATGGAGGTCTTTGCCAGTGAGGTAGGTTGTGCCCTGAGTCCCCTGGGACGCCTCAGCCACCGGCCATCTCAGGGCTGGGCTCTGACTCCGCGACTGCCCAGGGAGCTCCCACCCTGCTTTCAGTTTCCCTTTCCAGTGGTACCTTCCCCCACTTCCCACTCAAGGGCCGACTAGACAGAGAAGTCCAGGGAGGACAGTTACAGAGGCGCCCGGGCCCCGCAGTGAAGTCCTTCCTATTTCCTACTCAATTCCCCAGCGATTGCCTCACTATTCAGGATAAGAACATGAAAAAATTCCACAGGAAGAAATAACGTTCTCTAAAACTGAAGGAAAAAAGCATTCCAAAGTTGCACTGGCTTTTCTGGGCTATAATCAGGGCAGGGAATTTTGGGAAAGGAAGTTAGGTGGTTGGGATGGTTGAGCATGGCGGTGGATACACACTCTTGGAAGATGCCATGGACCACGTGTGCATGTCTGTGGCGCGTGCGCGTGTGTGTGTGCATGCATGCGCATAGGGGGTGTACATGGACACTTGAGCCGTTTGCCCTGCATCTGTCATCTGTTCAGTGAGCCTCTGGCCCCACGCTCTCTCCTTGGTCAAAGGGAGGGAGAGGGACCAAAGGCCTGTGGAAGGCACCATGTCTGAAATCAGATCTGCTCTGGCTTCAATGCCCGAGTTAACTGAAATGAGTTAATCCACACAAAGTGCTTAACGTCACGCCTGGCAGATCCATAAACGACAGAGTGGGCACTACCATGGCAATGAGAGACACGCAGCAGCCACCTTGGCAGCTCTGAGGACCCGAGTAGCTATCTGCAGACTGGCTGGTGTCTCCAGACACCGCACCTCTCCCTGTGCTCACTCCAGGATCCTCAGTAGCAGCGCCGGGGCCGCCACACCGGAAGCCCTCAGACAGTACTTACTGGAAACAAGGCTGGAGGACTAGCGGCGCTCCCCTTCCTGCCACATGCTTGGACTCTGACGAAAACCGAAGAGGTCTCGCCCCGCGCCTGGGGCTGAAGCGCCTCCCCTGCAGCACCAGGCCACACGGGCCTCCCAGGAGAGCAGCAGCAGGCGCCCTGGCCTCCCGCCCCAGGCTGGCCTCTGACACACACTGAGTCATTGATCCCCCAGTCCCCGCAGGAGCCAATGTCTGAGCGGGACCAACTCTGGCCCCATGAAATTAGGATTTTGTGCATAAAATACTGAATTTTACATTAAGAGCTATCTGTCACGGGTGATTTCTCAGACCCAGAGCAGGCAAGGATAGTTTTCCTCTGTGAGGGAGCTGGTCCGTAGCGAGGACGGAGGCGCCCAGAACCACGGTGGAGTCGCACATCGCCAGAGACGACGTTGTCCATTCCGAGCCTCCCCTGCAGGACACTGGTGCCCAGAGGCCTCTGCCTGCCGCCCTTCTCCAGGACCCAGGACCCAGGGGCAGGTTGCTGGGATGCAGAGTCCCCCTAGGGCCCAAGAGCCACTTTTGATAGGGTTCTCTGAGACGGTCTGCCCTGCTGCCTCCCTCCCTTATTTAGTGTTGCCGGTGTAGCTGTATATAGTGCCGGCTCAGAGTTAATGCAAATGTTTGCAAATAAGAGGCTTTTCTATACTTATTCCATTTACCACTTAGCAGACACCTAGCAACTCAACGGAAAAACAGTCGCTGTCCTGGGATGTGGGCTTCCCACAGAAAGGAGGGCCCGAGGCACGCAGACCCGCAGAGACACATCCCCAGGGGAGAGGAGGAAGAGTCCCTTCAGAGGGCTGTCTGCCCCAGCTCCCGACCGGGCGAGGAGCGCTCTCCCAGGGCGGGGAGCCGGGCAGCAGGCAGGGCTTGCACAGCGTGTGGGAGGCCCGCTTCGTAAGAGTCACCAGCCCCTTCTCACCCGCAGAACAAACCCTGCAATTCTGTGGCTGTCGCTTTGCTGGCGACTCTGCCGCGGCGGTTTGCCCCCACAGAAGCCCTGTTGACTGTGTCTGCCAGGGTGGCTGGTGTACCAGCCTCGGCAGCTGCCTGGCCTTCTCTCTCCTTGTTCCCGCAGGGCAGTCTGGCATTATCAAAAGGACACAGGCTCTCTCCAGGCTCTGCGGCCTACCTTTCTCTCCTTGTCGCCATATTCTATGCCCAAAGTGTCCATGGCCCGGACGATGGCTGCCAGGGACTGGATGGTGTTGCTGTAGACCACAGGCTTGTACTGTTTCACGTCTTCTCCAGAGAAGCCATCTTCGTGGATGATCCTAGAGAAAACCACACAAGCCACAGGTTATGAGTGCATTGTCTGAGGGTGCCAGGCGGGAGTACCCCCCCCCCACCCGGGCCAACCTTTTGCTTTAGCTATCTGAGGCCAAGGTCCTGTGAGGCCGAGGTCCAATTAGGATGATGAATTACTGAATTGCTACGTTAACATCATAACATCTGAAGGAAGAATCTACCTCGACCACTGAAGAAAACTAATCTGTAGAACAGCATGTTGGAAAAATAGCAATGTAGCCCTTTTATATTCTACAGTGAAAGAAATCTCAGTCAACAAGGTGCTGAAAGCCCACGGAACTCGAGGGGCACCCCAAGTACTCAATAAATGTTAGCTATGAGTATGCTAAAGCAAAGCTCAGGGCCTCTGCTAAAATATGCAGCCAGGGTAGATTGCAGAGGACTCCTGCAAGAGGCCCGCAAGTAGGCAGGATATTGCATTCACAGAAAAACTCGGTGGTTTGTTTTTGTTTAAAATATTTTATTTATTTTTGTGTAGAAGAACTGGGGTGCAGGCCAGAGGTGTGATGGGGTGATGAGAGGATTCACCAGAGACAGAATGGGGAGCAGACAGGCAGATCTACTGAAATCCACTGCTGAGGGGAGCAGCGGGTGAGACAGGAGAGGTCTGCTGTGCCATGTCGGTAAGCTCCCTGGCCGGGGATTGAATTCAGGCTGTTGCGGTAGGCATTCGTGGTGGTAGCACTGAGACTTGAACCCTAGGCAACCAGGGAGGCCCAAAAATTCAGTGGTTTTAACGAAGGCCAGATAACTTACATAAAATAAATCAACGTCATCTTTGACACCACAAACTTCAACAGAGGTGTCTGCTCTTCCATCCTGGGCTTGGATTTGACCACCATGTCACCCTTTTTCTGGTGGCTCTCATCAGTGACACAGCGGACACAAGGGAGACCTCACAGCTGGCAGAGACCACAGTCTCCTGTCTCAGGCGCCTCTGAGCTCAGGTTAAGGCTAGATACGTGTTAAGGTCCCTCCTCCCTGCAGCTGACGGGCACTCAATAAATGCTCATTGCTGACAAGATCTGGAAAGGAGTGAAAGCTGGAAAGGCGATAAATGGCAACTTTGCAAGAGCCCTTTTATAGTAGAACTTATTAAGGACAGAGAGAATGGGTTTTAAGACTAACATCCAACATTAGTCATCCCCCAATAACTGTAAACAATTTTGTGGTCCTGTTTTCAGCCCAAGATTGAATATTACTTGTACTGTGTTCATTTAGCAATACAACAGCTGAGACCTCTCCCCCACTTCACTACCGCCCCTTTCCATTCCCTGAGAGCAGGAGAAAACTGCAAACAATTATTTTTTTAAAAGACAGCTTTATTGAGATATAATTCACACACCATACAACCTACCCACTTAAAGTGGAGATTCAGTGTTTCTTAGTATAATTACTAGGTTGGGCAGTGATCACCACAATTTAGTTTGAGAACATTTTATCTCCCTTCCTCTCCCCCCAACCCCTAGGGCCCATTAGCACATTAGTATCTCTCACCCCAGCAGTAAACAACCACTAATCTGCATTCTGTTTTTATGAAGTTGTCTGTTTTGGACATTTCATATAAATGGAACCATCCAAGAGGTTGTCCTTTGTGACGGGTTTATTTCACCTGGCATAATTTTAAGGTTCATTGTGTTGAGCGTGGATCAGTGCCTCATTCCTTTCTACTGACAAATGATATTCCTTTGTGTGGCCGTGCCACGATTTTTCTACCTATAAATCAGGTGATGGACACTAACGACTGCTCTTGTCACCAGACGTGGTGCTCTGGGTTGTGGATCTTTACCTTCCCTAAGAAGCAGGTCAGCAAGACCCATCCACTCTTCATTCTCTCTTCTAAGTTCACTTTTTATAAGTCCCTTAAGGGAGTCCACACCCAGTCCACACCACAGGCGCACTACCCTAGAGGGATCTCGCAGGGAATTGCTGGTTCCCATCGCAAACAACTAGAAAAATGGACAAAATACAGGGACAAGCACTTTTAGACGCTGGAGAAAGGACAGCAGGACTGTAAGCCCAGAGAAGAGAAACAAAAGTGGCAAGTCCTGGGTTTTCCCATCGGGAGATGTCAACCAGCCAGAGGGGGGTCTTCCCGGGCCGGGGAGCTCAGAGTTCAGGAAGGCTGAGCTGGCTGGGATCTGACAAGTGGAATGAGAGAGAAAACTACATACGTGTGCACACACATGAGAGAGAGAGAGGGAGAGAGAGAGAGTCAGAGATCCCTTTGAGTCTTTAATAGATTGAGACTTCTTCACAAACCCAGTAAGGAAGGAGTATTGGGAAGCTTGTAAGTTGAATGCTTCTCAAAGCTCACTGTAGGCTGGGAAATGTTCAAGTTGCAACCAGCCAGAGTGGAGACTCCTTGCTGAACCCTAGGGCACTCTGCAGAGACCCCAGAATCTCATGCCTTGCTAGTAAGACTACACTCAACCTACCCCATCAGAATTTAAAATAAACTTAAAAAAAAAATCCAGCTGACGCACAAATAGTTTAATTGCTTGAAAGAATAAAGTCCAACACCCTTTAAATAAGGACAACCAAATCCAGACACTTAACAATATAATATTCATAATATCTGGCATCCAAGAAAAACTCCCCGGACACGCATACAAAAAGGCAGGAGAGTGCGACCCACAACCAGAACAGACAGTCAACGGCCACAGACGCGGGAGCCACGGAGGCGATGGAATGAGCAAATCAGAGTTTGAAAGCGCCTATTTTAAGTATTTTTGAGAAATTAAAGGAAAACATGAACATAACAAGCAGAGATATGGAAGATAAGGAAAAACCAGGTGGTCTATCTAAAGATGAAAACGCAGTATGTGAAGTAAAAATTTCACTGTGTGGGATGAACAGGTTCGACACACAAGATTCATGGACTTAAAGATACAGGAATGGGGGGGCCTCCCTGGTGGCTCAAGGGGTTAAGTTTCAGCCTATGAAGCTATCAGCAGTCATTGCAGCATGAGTTGGATCCCCGGCCAGGGAGCTTCCCACATGGCGCAGCAGACTTCTCCTGTCTCGCCCACTGCTCCCCTCAGCACTGTATTTCAGTTGATTCGCCTGTTCTGTTCCCCACTCTGTCTCTGGTGAACCCTCTCACCACCCCCACACCTCTGGCCTACAGCCCAGTTCTTGTATGCATAAATAAATAAGCCTTTTTTTAAAAAAGATACAAGAATGGGAACTATACAAACAGAGGGCAAAAAGAGGAGACACGTATCGTGCTATCTACCCTGCATGCAAAAGTAAAGTTTGTGGGACCGTGGGACAGAGGATAGGAGGGGTGGGACGGGGAGCTACTGCTGAAAGATTCCTACACGTGAAATGGCATGATGCTCCTTGAAAGCAGTGTGAGACGTGAAGACACAGAACTCCCTAGAACAACCACTAAAAAGCTATAGAAGAGAACCAGATGTTTCTCAGATTCTATGACCAGACTCTCCCGGAGGATGGGGCCCTCTGGGTGACCTGAGGGGTGCAGTGGAATTTGCTGGTCGCCATGATCAGCTCCCCCAAGAGACCAGGCAATGTGGTTTGCCCATGCCATGTGGAGCCACAGGCTTTGCTGTACCTCAGGGAACAATCTAGAACCCTAGCTGCCTCCAGGATCTCCTTCCACCAGGGAATGGGGCCGTTGCTTTCATACATACTAGTATCACTAATCTTTCACCACCTAATCAGGGAAGGAGGGCAGGCTCTTTTATACTCAGCTGACAGAAGAAGAAAACGAGGCTGAGACTTGGTAGCAGGCTGATGTCTCAGCGGTTAAGTATCTGAGCTATGAGCAGAACCAGCTATGTAGTCCACTCCTCGAGCCACACGATCCACAGTCTGGGCTCCTCCCAGCACCTGGGAGGCCCAAGATAAAGCAGCTTCATTTGAGGTCTGAAGAAATGATAATTTTGGGGGAAAACTGCTCAAATCATAATTAGTTCTAAAGCTTGTTCAAAACTTAGCTTAAACTTGGGCTTTATCTCGGCCTCCCTGGTGGCACAAGGGGTCAAATCTCAGCACTGTGAAGCTATCCACAGCCACTACAGTACAAGTTCGATCCCTGGCCAGGGAACTTCCCACATGGCGCAGCAGACCTCTCCTGTCTCCCTGCTGCTCCCCTCAGCAGTGTACTTCAGTACATCTCCCTGTTCTGCTCCCCACTCTGTCTCTGGAGAATCCTGTCACTCCTCCACACCTCTGGCCTGCACCCCAGCTCTTGTGTGTACAAGTAAATGAATAAATCTTTAAAAAAAATTGGACTTTATCTCATGGTAGAATTTTTTTTATCACCTTCTCCCCCAAACTATAAAGTAGTAAGTACCCAACAATAAGGAAGTTGGACCATACAGAACAACATTACGAGGAAATAATATTCCTAACCCCACCACTCAGAGAGAATCATAAACTCTCTCTTTTTTAAAGATTTATTTGTTTATACATACAAGAACTGGGGTGTAGGCCAGAGGTGTGGGGGGGGGCAGTGAGAAGATGTGGGAAGCTCCCTGGCCGGGGATCGAACTCACGCTGCAGTGGCTGCAGACAGCTTCACAGTGCCAAGATTTAACCCGTTACGCCACCAGAGAAGCCCAAGAATCACTAACTCTTTAGTGTTGCTCCTGTAGCACTTCCCCCTCGCCAACTTCTTCCCCTTCTGTTTCCCCCAGCAGTGGTTTGAGTCAAATATTCTTAAAGTATCAAATAAGACCCTTCACTGCTCTATTTCCGTCACATTCCAGAAAGGCAGAGTAGCACAGTGGTTAGAGCTCAGGAGTCAGAGCGACGCCAGCCGCTGACCACACACTGAGTGTGTAACAGCTGCCAGCTGTTAGCATTGTTGTCCTCATTCTGGAGTCAAAGTCCCCCCAAAGGAATTACCTTCATTTGTGGTATAAATAAAGCAAAACAATAAGAGCAGCTAACCTCGTAGGTTTACTCTCTGTGCTAACTGCTTTATATGCACTTCACTTTATCTTCAAAACAATTCCTGGCAATAAAAGACGATGACCTCCTCTTTACAGATGGGGACCCCAAGGCTCAGAGAGGTTAGGTCACCTGAGGTCAGGGAGCTGGTGTCAGGCGTACATTGAGAGGTCTGCCGGGTCCCGCCACTCCAGAGACGTCACACACCAAGTGAACATTAGCACGCCTCATACAGTGTCAGCCCAAGGGGTGGGCAAGGCCAAGAAGTGCCTGGCGTGGAGTTGGAGGGACGGCCCGGGGGAGGCTGGTCTCTTGGGACAGCGCTGGTCTGAGTCGTGGCAGAGACAAGCCAGACTCTGGAAGCCGAAGCGAGGTTGAGTCCTCAGCAATAGCCGGGGGCACCTCGCCCTGCAGTAGCCCCGGAACAGACGCCCATCTACACGACCGAGGCAAAGTGCAGAATCAAGTGCCAGGCACACGGCTTGAGCCTGGAGCTGGCCGTGCGTGAAGCCTGGCCCTACACTTTTGCGTGACAGGTGCCAAGCTGAGTCCCTAAGTTTGCATAAGCTAATTTGACTTGGGTTTCTATCCCCGACAGCCAACAGCGGCATGACTAGGACATGTTTTGTACCTTGGTACCCTCGATCGTTGCGATCACATCCTGGGAGATTTGTTTACTGACTTCGTCTTTTCGCCAGCCCATCAGTCCTTGGAGGTCAACGGCCTGCATCTCGCCCATCTCCGGCTCCCTTTTTCACACAGGGCTGGGGCCGGGACAGCACTTTGGAAAAGTGGGACACAACTGCACAGACTCCCCTCTCCAAGGAGCTTACCAAAGCGCGCGTGCGCGCGCGTATGTATCTGCTAGATTTCTTTTTTTTAAAAAAAGATTTATTTATTTTTGCATACAAGTCGGGGTGCAGGCCAGAGGTGTGGGGCGGCAAGATGGTTCAAGAGAGAGAGTGGGGAGCAGAACAGGCAGATCAAAGATGGAAACACACTGCTGAGGGGAGCAGTGGGCGAGGCAGGAGAGGTCTGCCTCGCCATGTGGGAATCTCCCCAGCGGGGCGTCGAACTCGCTGCCAACAGCTCCACAGCACAGCGCTTAACCGCTGCGCCACCAGGGAGGCCCCATCTGCTAGATTTCTTAAGCCTGTCCAGCCGGGGTAGCAAAGGGAGACCAAGTTAGATGCTGCATTGGTGCCCACCCAAACTTGGGGGCTCTGGAGGGGTGTCTGAAGCCACCAAGCCAGAAAAGACATGGGGAGCAAGCAAGGGCTGACTGCAGGCCTGAGTGTTCAACTTTGGACAGGAGCCACCGGCTGGATTCTGGAAATCCTGGACTCTGCAAACCTGGTAACGAAAGTGAGGGAGGAGATCTCAAGGGGGATGGGGAGAGAGAGCAGGGCTGGCAGCTGAGCCCTCCTGAGCGGGTCTGAGCTTTCTAGGAAGAGGTAACAACAGAGGGACCCCACCTCCGTGCCTTCAGTTCCTCTTTGCAGCTTTGGGGACCCTGCAGGAGGCCTGGGAGCGGGCTCCCTGCTCTCCGTGCAGGGCTGAGCTCAGCTGCAGCGCGACTCCCAGACCCAGCGGCCTTATATGGTCACAGAACTGCAGGCTTGGGAGCGGGAAGGGACCTTGGAGGGCCGTCTGGCCCAGCAGCCATTCTCCTTCTCTGAATCACAGCTGCCTCTGAGATGGTGACAAATGCGCCCTTACCCCCGGTTTCTGGAGCGTCATGAACACAGAGCTTCAGCTGCTGAACCCATGGTTTTTCATACCGCCCCAGTCTGGATCAAACATCCCCCACTCCCCCAGCTCCCCGTATCAGCACTGGAATTCTTTCCACTCTCCACATCCCTCTAATGTCCCAGAGGAAGCGGCGCCTCTTGGAGCCACTCAGCCGTGTGACAGGAACTTCCTCAATCCCGTGCCCTGGGCGCCTCAGCTTTCCACGGGGAGGGGCCTGGTGGTATTAAGGACCCTCACCAGGTGTTCAGGACCAGGTGAGTTAGTACCTATGGGAGCGTGCCTGGCACAACACACACCCCGTCGCTCCATCTGTTAATATTATTGTTATTATTGCTACACACAGTGAGTGCAGCAGGGGAGAGAGTGTGGGGTGTCCTGTGTCTGTTCTCTTGAGGACAGGAATGACCCAGGTTTCGGGGGCAGGAAGGTGGGGAAGATGTGAGGAGGAGGAAGCAGGTGGCAGCCAAGGGTAAGTGGTGCCAGGCCCAGGGGCATTCTCCAGTCTGGAGCAGAGACTGCACAGTCACCTAATGAGCAGCTCCTTTCCAAGGAGCAAGGGTGGAAAGCTGCATTTCCTGATTGGGGGGCTACTTTATGATGTTATCAAATGTGCTACTGCACACGGCTGGGGTGGGGGTGGGGTTCACAAGCCAGTGGCCCGGCTGGGTCAGCCCTTACCACTTCACTCAGTGACCACTGACACACGGGGAGACGTGAGCGGCCGGGGGACCCTGCCTTGAGCCAACCCTCATACATCTTGAATCAGACAGCTAAGATGCCAGTCAATGGGTGAACCCCATTCTGGCAGTTGGGGGCTCCTCAGAGGTGAGCAGAACGACTGCCTCGGGTGGGAGAGTAACATGAAAATGCTGATCACATGGCAGTCGGTGTCCTGTGCAGCATTTTGTTAAACTACGTGTGAGTGCGAAAGTGTGTGTCTGAGTTGTGTGTGTGTGGTGTTGGTGGGAGAAGGGGTTGTGGGGGGAGAAGAAGGGAGAGACAATGGATGTTGGGGAAAGATGCTTAACACAAAATTGTCAGATGGAATCAACCCAAATGCCCACTGATGGATGACTGGTGAAGAAAATGTGGTTTATACACTCATTGAAGGACTCCTCAGCTTTTACAAAAGGTGTAATCTTGCCTTTTGTGACAACAGGAATGGAACTTGAAGTGATTATGCTAAGAGTGAAATAAGTCAGAAAGTGAAAGACCAACTACTGGGTAGTTTCACGACATGTGGAACATGACTAAGAAAAGCGGACAAACTGGCAAAACACAACAACGTAACTCTTAGACTCTGAGAAAAATATGGTGGTTACCAGAGGGGAAAGGGAAGGGCTGTGAGGAAAGGGTGGGGGGTCAATTTGACAGATTGATGGGTGGGTGGTAAGTGAACTTGGGTGGTAAGTGAGTGAAGAATGTCCACACACCGAGGTGTGAAGCTGTACTCTTCAAATCACAGAGTTTTGTAAATGAATCAAATCACATAGTTTTGTAAATGAATGGTGAATCAATAAAATTTGATTAAAATAAAAACAAAACCGAAACATAAAGGAACAAAATATCAAGGAACACTTCCGTGTGGTGGCATTCAGAAAATTTTTTGTCTTCTTTATTTTGTTCATGGAAAAGTGTTCATTATCTGGAAGAATAATAAATTATTTTCAATGGGAGACAAACGTTTCATACTTAACGTGGCGCCATTTTAGTCAGAAGAGGAGACTAGAGTAAAAAGTAGTAAAGCTATGTATCAATAGAAATCTCCCGACAGGCTTCATTTGCGTTCAGCCTGCCATATTGTCTTTTCAGACTTCAAAGCCTGTGAGACTGGTCTCTGCTTCACAGGGGCTCTCATTCTAAGTAATATGGCCAAGTGCTGAGGACATGAAAATTAACCAGCAAAAGTGGCCTCTGCCAAGGGTCAGCTGAAGGGCACATGTATCAGACATGATAGCTACTTCCTTCTTACATGGTGGGTTCCTTTCCCTGCCTCCCTTGCAGCTAGGAGTAACGAGGTGATCCAGGTCTACTGACTGAAGGGAAGCTGGCTAGAAATGCCACTGAGAAGGGGTTTTCCTTTATGGTCCAAAGAGAGAGGCCTTGAGAACAACTTTCCTGTCTCCCTCCTCCACTGCCTCTTGACCCTGCCTGTTCCCAAACGACCATTCCCTGACTTCTTGCCTTTGTATGTGGTTATATAAGGAAGTGAATACTGGCTCCATGGCAGCAGTCTTGTGACCATGAGGCTAACTGTCACCACCCTGAGGATGGTACATCAGAGGGGTTGAGGGAGATCCTAGTGACCCTGCTCGCTGAGCTGCCATATCACCCTGGGGCTGCTCCTATAATAATGCCCCTAGCTGAGACAGAGGAATGGTCCCCCTGGGAGCCCACAGAGAAAGAGATATTTTCCTATTGGAAAACTATCTAAAACTAAAGATAAAGGAAACTAGAAAGAAGAGACTTGTCTATAGGAACATGCTAGCTGTGGCAGAGCAGAATGAAATTTCCAAAGGCCTCTCCACAGTGCTACAGGTCTCTCATCTTCCTAGGTGCTCCTCTGAGGTAGGGGAGGTGATGTGTGACACTAGGTGACAAACACATCTAACAAAACAGAAATATATTCTTCCCCTTCTTACCTAAAAATTTTAGTTCTCAATTTTGGAACTTATTTGAGGATATTCTGTAAACTCCTTTATTCATTCATTTCTTAAATCATTTTCCATAATCTTTTTGGGTACCCCCTGTAGACTAGGCACTGTACCAAGTGCTGGAGGCATAAGAGCAAGCCAAGAGACACACTCCTGCCCTCATGGAGCTTGCACTCTAATGGAAGATACACACTTAGGAAGTCATTTTACAAGTGCTTATATAAATCATAACCGAGTAAATGCTGCCAAGAAGAAAAACACAACCTAGAAGAGATACGGGAGGAGGCCTACAGTGTGGGTGCAGGGTCAGCCTTGCAGGGAGCAGCACTGAAAGTGGCTGGACCAGGAAAGGGGACAGGACTCCACACAGGGGAGTAGCATCTGCCAAGGCAGTATTGTGGAGAGATGCTTCTCTGTATCCTCTAGACTCCCTGCTGGCAAACAGTAAGCTAATTCAATGGGAGAAGTGTCACGAGTGCCAGCCAGACTAAGAGAGATGGCAGGAAAGAGCAGCCAGCTAGGGGTGGGGGGCACTGCAGAGGGGAGGCACGGAGGACAAAGGGCAGACAGGACCCTGCTAAGCCCCCTACTTCTTCTCCCCATTGGAGCTCCTGCCCACTCTGTTCTTGTGCTTCCTTTCACCTAATAAAGTCTTGTGCCCGGGGGAGGGGGGGGTTTGATCTGCCCTGGTCCCAGAGACCGGGGATCCTGACTAGGGGATACCCCAAAAGTGAGGGGGAAGCAGAGCCCCCAGAGGGCTCTGTGTAGGCCAGGCCAGGAGTGGGCCTTTCTAGCACTGAGTGGCCCAAATCTCCTGGAAGGCACGTTCATTCATCCATCCATCCATCCACCCATCCACCCATCCACCCATCCACCCATCCACCC